>ML798252.1:201318-219297 GCA_009831015.1 Picea engelmannii | reverse complement strand
AAGTCATGTGGGCCCCGTTTGGGTAAGTGAGTACATCAACTTCCCGGGGTCGTAACTTTTGCATACGATCTTCGTTTTAGGCATGTGATAGCTCGTTGGAAAGGTATCATCGAGGAGATTCATTTTGGGGGCTTAATTATGCCTTTGGATATCATTGAGAACCTCAATATCGAAAAACCTTCATTTGGAACCTCAAAATGGCCCCAGAAGTTAAAACCTGCTAAAAATAGTAAATTGCCAAAATTGTCAGAAAGTCATTTTGAGCCATTTGGAAAAGGTGGGTGGCCACCAATATCCACCTGGATCAGTGCCAAAGATCCTCCAAAAAATGGTTTTTTGGTCAATGGAATGATAACAGATGGGCCCTACTAGCTGAAAATCAGTGCCCTGGATCCAATGCAACTGACGGTTCATCCATCGAAGTCTCGATTTGAGTTTTATCATGAGTTGCAACTTACCTTCTCAATTCATTCAGGGACATGTCGACAATTTCGACCAGGGGTATAAAATCCAAACCGAGCATCATAACAGAGTTCTGTAAGCTCCCACACGTCTCTTTTTCCAAGGTGCACATGACTACACTACCCATAATTTCCCATCATAGTGTTCTTTAAAATCAACCTCTCATTCAAAAATTTCACTATGTCTCATTGAGAAAAACCCTAGTACCGGAGATCCTCCAACAAAAAAAATGAAGTCAACAAAATGATAGTGTATGGGCCCGACTAGCTGAAACCCGGTCCCTCAGATCCAATGAAATTGATGGTTCATCGATCCAAGTTTCGATTTGAGTTTTATCACGAGTTGCAACTCCCTTCCTCAAGTCATTCACGGACATGTCAAAAATTTGGTTCAGGGGCATAAATTCCAAACCGAGCAACATAACGGAGTTCCATTCGATCTTGCACGTTTTTTTTACCAAGGTCCACATGACTACACTACCCACAATTTCCAAACACAATGTTCCTGAAAATCGGCCTCTCATTCAAAATTTGCATTATGCTTCATTGAGAAAAACCCTAGTACCAGAGATCCTCCAACAAACAGTTTTTTGGTCAATGGAATGACAATGGATTGCCCCACTAGTTGAAACTCGGTGCCCCAGATCCAATGAAACTGATGGTTCATCCATCTGAGTCCCTATTTGATTTTTATAGTGAGTTGCAACTCGCTTTCTCAAGCCATTCAGGGACATGTCGACAATTTGGACTAGGGATATAAAATCCAAACCGAGCAACATAATAGAGTTTTGTAATCTCCCGCACATCTATTTTTCCAAGGCACACATGACTACACTACCCACAATTTCTCATCATGGTGTTCTTCAAAATCAACCTCTCGTTCAGAAATTGCACTATGTCTCATTGAGAAAAACCCTAGTGTTGGAGATCCTCCAAAAAAATGTTTTTCATTCATTGGAATGATAGCGAATGGCCCCCACTAATTGAAACCCGGTGCCTCAGATCCAATTCAACCGACGATTCATTCATTTGAGTCCTAGTTTGAGTTTTATCGTGATTTGCAACTCGCCTCCTCAAGCCATTCACGGACTTGTCGACAATTTGGTCCATGGGAATAAAATACAAATCGAGCAACATAACGAAGTTCCATAACCTCTCACATGTCCGTTTTACCAAGGGCCACGTGACTATACTACCCACAATTTCCTAAAACAATGTTATTGAAAATCAACCTCTCATTCAGAAATTGCACTATGCCTCATTAAGAAAACCATTTGTTTGAGGATATCCAACAAATGGTTTTCCGTTCAATGGAATGATAATGGACGGATCCCACTAGCCGAAACTCAATGCCCTAGATTCAATGAAACCGACGGTTCATCCATCCGAGTCTCGGTTTTAGTTTTATCATGAGTTGCAACTCGCCTCCTCAAGTCATTTAGGGACATGGAAAGGCATGACAAGGAAATGTCTTGGTATTGGTCTAGGTCTATGTATGGAAATGCAAGGAAAAGAAAAGAAAGGCAAGGAAAGACATGACAAGGCTATGAAAATCTAGACATGGAAAGGTAAGGCAAGGTCTAGGCACAGGTCTACATAAATCCTATTAATTATGATAATCAATGTTTCACAACTATGAAAATACCTTAGATATATGAATAAAGAGAGCTTATGTTATGAGATTGAAATTCTCATGCAAGTATTTTTATCTAATATAGATGGGACAATAAGTTGTAGAATTACATGCTTAATGAATCCTTTGATTGTAATTTTTACGTATTGAAGTTGTTCATTTAGTACAAGCATTTTGTTTTTAGGAAAACAATAGGGTATGATACATGAATTCCATTGTTTTTTTAATAAATTAACTTGATAACAAATTCTCTCTAATGATAAAAATAACTATATTTTTACAAACAATGGCAATGGAAAGGCAAGGCAAGGCCATGGCATGGAAAGGAAATGCAAGACAAGGCATGGCATGGCATGGCATGGAAAGTGAAATAAATACAAGGCATGGCATGGCATGGCATGGAAAGTGAAATAAATCCAAGGCATGGCATGGAATGGCAAGGCAAGGCAATTCATGGCATGGCATGGCATGAAAAGGAAAGGCATGGCATGACAAGGCATGGTATGGTAAGGTGAGACATGGCATGGAATGGAAAATAAAGTCATGTCATGGCATGGCATGGCAAGGCAAGGCAAGGCATGGAATGGAATGTTATGGCATGGAAAGGAAAGGCATGGCATGGGAAGGAAAGGTATGGATGTTGATTAAGGCTGGTTGTCATTGATGCCAACCCTTGAAGAAAGCCTCGTAGCACAAAGGTTTGGGTAATGGACCCAAGATTGTTTGATGTAAATATGACTCATTATTTTTTTTTCATGGTTGATAAGAATTAAATATGGATGAACTCCAAAGTGGTCCACTTATGGTGAAAGCCCTCACAGGAAGACACTTTGTGGAGTAAGAGAACCCATGCCTAATTGTGGAATAATGAGATGAAGGATAGTGAATTTGTCAGGGAAACTATCTTAGATGTATAGTGCTTGTCATGCCATTTCTGGTGGTATGTGGAACATCACATAACCCCTCACAGTTAGAGAGTTATGGCCATGAGAAGTTGGAGACCCCAGGTTTGGGTAATGGACCCAAATTTGTTTGATGGGTAAAAATATGAGTTATGATATGTTTTTAGATAATACTATTCTATATGGATAGTGCATGTCATGCCATTTTTGGTGGTATGTGGAACATCACATAACTCCTCACGGTTTGAGAGTTATGGCCTTACGAAGTTGGAGGACCCTCATATGTCATCTAGAAGCCCCAAAAGGTCAAAGTAGTCAAAGTGGTTTAAAAGATTTTAAAAGTTAAATAATAAAGTGAAGTGATGAGTGTATTATAATTCAATTGAATACAAAATAAGTTATTTCAATAATAAATTTAATGGAGAAATTAGAAGTGGGTTAACCCGAAAATAAGGAAAGTGGGCCAAGTGACCTAGAAGATGTTTTTAAGGAAGCTACTTGGAGAGTATAAATAAGAGGCAAGTCTCTCTTATTTGAATCACGCTTGAGCATATTCAATATCTATAGGTGTCTGAGGTAACAAAGTATATCTAAGCTAAAATTTTGAGGGAAGGTGAAGAAAAGAAGGCCGAAATGCAAGGAAGGATAAATTCTTTTGATGATGCTTTCTAAGGTATGTTAGTTACAGTTCATCTCACCATTTTCTCTATAACTTTTTCTCTATAATGATTCAGACCACTAAATTACTATTCCAATGAGAAAACATATCCAAGTATCTATGGTAAAAAATTCAGCTTGTGGGTCATTGTATGTTTGGAGTTACACTCCGTGGAAAATAGGGTTTGTAGCTAGTCCTGAAACTAGTCAAAAACAGGTGTTTCAGGTAAAAACGTCATAACTTATTAATAACATATCCAAATTATATGAAACTAAATGCGTTGGTTAGGGTATAGTCTGTAGTATGTTGTGGAATAGTTTCATATCATTTCAACAAATATTCTGTGCGGGGCACTCTCTACAAGGTCGCTCTCTAGAATAAGCTAGAATTCAACAAGGAATGTGATCATTTACACTAGGTCTATTACATAGCTACAAATCAGATTTGGATGATGCAATTGATGAGGGATTTTGGTTGAGGTACATGTTGAGTACATGGTTGAGACAAGTAGTTGATGAGTTGGCACATACATGAGGTGTATAGTTGATGATGTTGGTACATATTGATGAGTAGTTTACACATGATTGGTACATGATTGATACATACTTGGTACATGGTTGGATACACTTGTTTATGGTACAAGTTGATTACAGGTTGTTTGGTACAAGTTGGTGCATGGTTGATGCACTTGTTTATGGTACATTTTTATTACAGGTTGATGCATGGTTCATATTTATTGGTATAGGTTTACATCGGTATATCTCATAGTGATAGTGTGGCAGTGGTTCCATCATTCTACTTCTACTTTAGGGAGGTTGGATGGGGAAAGGATAGGTGGTTTTAGCCACCTTCTGATTGTAGTTGGAGAACATAGGGGGTTGTAGCCTCCTTCTAGTTGTAGCCAGAGAATTGGGGAGTTGGAGCTTCCTTCAGGTTGTAACCTGAGAAACTAGGGGGTTGGAGCCTCCTTCCAGTTGCAACTAGAAAACAAAGGAAGTTGGTGCTTCCAATGAATTTAATTCTTCAAGACATATAAGAAAAAACATTCAGTGGTTTTCTCTCGATTTGGGTTTCCACGTAAAACACTGGTGTACTGTGTATGTGTATGATTGTTCATTTGTTCATTGCTTATTTACTCTGTATTTATTGGATGATAATGCTTCATTGATATAACACTTAGATTATATGGTTAAAAATGATTAAATTACTATTACTTATTCACCCCCCCTCTCAGTAATCCAACAATTGGTATCAGAGCTGGTTCCTTAAGGAAACAATTTAACCACTGGAAGGAGATCATGGATTATTCTCATAATGGAGTACCAATGTTTAATGGTCAGAATGGTTTTAAGTATGAGATGTGGAGCATAAGGACTAAAGTATTTTTACAGGAACATGGAAATTATATTTGGCTATCAGTTGTTACAGGATATGATAGTTCAAAAAGGGAAAAGACCGCAGCCAAGAAGGAATTGGGGAAAAATAACAAAATAGCAATGGATTTCATCTGGGAAGGATTACCTAATCTGGTAAGAGAAAAGGTTGATAAATGTTCATCATCAAAAGAACTTTGGGATAAGTTACATGACATATATTCTTCACCCATCACAGATTCAGAAAATGTCAAAGAAGATGCAGAAACAAATAAAGAATAATTATGTTCACCATGTCAAGAAGATTCAAAAGATGAAGAGTACATAATCACCAGAGGTATGTTGTTTTGTGTTAATTGTGAAAAACATGGACATCTTGAAATAGAATGCCATGAAGGAAATGAGATTAGAAAAATAATTGAAAAGGAAGACAATTATGAAGAAGAATTGATTAGTGCTTTAGATGAACTAAGAGAAGAAAACAATTCACTCAAGAAAGAATTGACGAAACAGAAGGAAAGTTGTCACATTTTTGAAGAATCCCAACAGGTCATCGCGAACTTAAGAACTCAGCTAGAAGAATCCAGAAAGATCGAAGAAAATCTTGAATATCAAAAGAAATGTTTGGAAACCAACATAGCAGCATAGAAGGAAGAAGCAGAAATGAGAGAGAAGATATTGACATATCATTTTAAGGAAATAACTAACGATCTAAACCAGCTTCAGGAAGTGTTTGGTCAAGAAGAGAAAGAACTTGAAGAAGAAATAATCACATTAAAAATTCATCTTGAAGATGCGACAAGAACAAAAGATGTCATGAAGTCTCAGATAATGAAGAAAGAAGAAGAGGTTGAGAAGCTTGAAGAAGAAGTTGTTACAATGAGAAGTAAAATTGTCAATCTCAACATGAATGTTGAAAAGATAGAAACATCCACATCAGTTATAGAGAATGAAGAGAAGCACTCTAGGTTGCTAGAAAAGAAGAATGAAGAAAATAGAAAGAGTTATGTAGAAGTTCTCAAAAGAAGGAATCATGATCAACCAGAATCTAAGAAAACTATTAAAGATACATCTTCAAGGGGACCATCCATGTTCAAGCCACAAAGAAGCTTCAATCATGATCATGATTAGTCAAGACAAAAATTCATAAGGACTACGCCACAAAGAAGATCATTCACTCCCAGGTATGCAAATTTGTTTTATGGTCATTGTTTTTATTGTACTAACTTTGGACATAAGGTTGCAGATTGAAGGGATTATAAAAGAAATGTTCAAGAAAGAAGTGCTTATGTGGCCGCATGTCACATTGAGTGTTACAAATGTCATAACTATGGACACATAGCCAGTGATTGTAGAAGCATGATCGATACTTCCATGAAAGAGAATACTGATATCAGATATAAGATAGTATGGATAAGAAAACAAGAAGAACGGGTGAACAAAGACTAGGCACTAAAGATCGCAAGATTGGCAATAAAATGAGATGAAGAAAATTCTATAGAGAAAAATAAAGATGTCAAATACATAAAGGTTTGGAAAATAACTGAAATAAAGGAAGGTAAATTAAATAAGGAACAGGTTCAAGAGATTTTACTTTTAGGCATTGTAGTGAAATATGAATCCATAAACATAAAGAAAGAAGTCAGAGCTCAAAGAGATAATGAATCTACCCATAAGATGATGATGATTCTACCAATGAAGATGATGATGAATACACATAAGAGAAGGAATTGTTCTAAGCCATCCAGCTTAAAGACTCCCAAGTAATATGAATATTAGACAGGGGGAGTCTATGCGATAGGTGTGACAGACCAAAGAACCATCCTTAGAGCAGCTTGCATAATTTGAGAAGACAGATTCAGAGCAATCAGTTAGCAGAAGTAAAGTTTGACAGTATAATGATAAATGGGTTAGCATTATGGACAGTTGTGCAAGTAGAGTATTGGATAGTATGGACAGATATGGATTCGTAAGAACAATTAGCAGGTTTGGATAGATATATGATAGTGGGAGAGAGCATGGATTCATAGACTGGTTCAGAGAGTGGTTCAGAGACAAAGGAACATTATTGTAATGGATGATAATTACACAGGAAATGGATCAAACAATGCTAATGGATTACAAATTGACAGACATTTTTTGGAAACAGGTAATGCATACAACAGTTCACATTCAAAACAAAGTAATGCTCAGAAATAACAGTGACAAAACTCCCTACGAGCTATGGAAAGGAAGACCGACAAATGTGATGCACTTCAGAGTTTTTAGAAGCCAATGCTACATCAAAAGAGAAGATGGCAGAATGGGAAAGTTTGACTCTCGTGTGGAAAAATGAGTACTTCTTGGTTACTCAAATACAAGGAAAGCATACAAGTGTTACAATCTGAGTTTGAACAAAATTGTGGAAAGAATCAACGTAACAATTAATGAAACAGGCATAACAGAATCAAAGGAAGAAGAAATTGAATCAATGGAACAACCTTCTGAAGAAGAAGCAAAAGATGAAAAGGAAGTAGA
The DNA here is from genome assembly GCA_009831015.1 of Picea engelmannii. NCBI lineage: Eukaryota > Viridiplantae > Streptophyta > Pinopsida > Pinales > Pinaceae > Picea > Picea engelmannii. The sequence continues at coordinate 211,753 of ML798252.1, read as the reverse complement.
AGAGGAAGATGAAGAAAATCTGACAGAAACAAAAGAGCAAGTTCAACAAGTGTCTCCAAAGACACCCAATAAATGAGTACATAAGAATCATCCTTCATATCATATTATGGGAAACAATGATGCAGGAGTTGAGACTAGAAAAAGAATCCATTCACTGGAACAAACACACCTAGCACTCTTATCTACAATTGAACCAAACTGTTTTGAAGAATCCAGGAAGGATGAATTTTGGAATAAGGCCATGGATGAAGAATTTGATCAAATAGAGAAAAATGACACTTGGGAATTGGTTCCAAGACCAAAGAGTAAGAATGTGATCAACACAAAATGGGTTTTCAGGAATAAATTGAATGAAGATGGACAAGTTACAAGGAACAAAGCTATATTGGTATGTAAAGGATATGCACAGATTGAATGAATCGACTTTGAAGAGACATTTTTCCCAGTTGCTAGAATGGAAGCAATTCGTTTACTTTTAGCTTATGCATGCTCCAAAAATGTTAAAGTATATCAGATGGACATAAAATCAGCTTTTCTGAATCGAGAACTTGAAGAAGAAGTCTACATTGAACAACCAGAAGGATTTCAGTTGTTAGAGAACACATACTATGTATGTAAATTAAAGAAGACCTTGTATGGTCTAAAACAGGCTCCTAGAGCATGGTACTCTATACTGGATAAGTATCTGCAAAAGGCAGGGTTCAAAAAAGTAAGTGCAGACAACAACCTCTACATCAAGGTAAGTCAAGGTAATATTTTATTAATTGAAGTTTATGTTGATGATATTATTTTTGGTAGTGATGATGACAGGTTAAGCCAGAAATTTGCAAAAGACATGCAGAATGAATTTGAAATGTCATTACTTGGAGAACTATTCTTCTTTCTGGGACTTCAGATATGTCAAAGCAACCAAGGAATTTTTATTTCTCAAACCAAGTATATCAGAGAAATGCTAAAGAGGTTTGGAATGGAAAATTGCAAACCAGTTGTCACTCCCATGCAAACTAGTTGCAAGTTGAGCAAAGATGATGATTCAAAGTCTACAGATCAAAGTCAATATAGGTCAATGATTGGTATCCTATTGTATGTAATAGCATCCAGACCATATGTAATGCAAGAAGTTGGACAAGTGGCACGATTTCAAGCAACACCAAAGGAATCACATGTATTAGCAGTGAAGAGGATTTTCAGATATATCAAAGGAACAAAATAGTTTGGGCTATGGTATCCAAAAGGAAAGGATCTATCACTAATTTCCTACACAGACACATATTGGGAAGGTTGTATTGATGGCCGACGAAGCACCAGTGGAAGAACGTTCTACTTAGGTGAGTGTTTAGTATCATGGATGAGAAAGAAACAATCATCAGTATCTCTATTCACAGCCGAGGCATAGTATATTGTAGTAGTAACATGTTGTACACAGGTTCTTTGGATGAAACAAACTTTGATAGATATACAGGTTGAGTATGATGAGCCCATTCCAATATATTGTGATAATACAAGTGCTATGAGTATCTCAAAAAACCCAGTGATGCACTCCAAGACAAAGCACATTCCAATCAAGTAGCACTTTCTATGGGAACAGGCTGAAAAAATGAACATTAGAGTTGAGTATGTGGGCACAAAAGAACAAGTGGCAGACATCTTGAAAAAACCACTTCCACAGGAAGCCTTTGAATATCTTTGCCAAAGACTTGGAGTTATTTCCACTCCAAAATGAATGCTTTTTAAAAGCTTATCTTATATGTCTTAGATGTACACGAGGAAGCACCATAAAAGGACAATTCAGTCAGGGGGATCAACCCCGAATGGAAAGATACCTTTGCCATTGATGACAAAGGGGGAGAGATTTATCATATGCAGAGGACAGAGGCATGGTTCCAGGGGGAGAAGATTTATCAGATGCAGAGGATAGAGGCATGGTTCCAGGGGGAGCATATTTAACAGATGCAGAGGACAGAGGCATGGTTCCAGGGGGAGCATGAGTGATATGATTTCAGTATTGCATCAGAGTGTTGCCAAAGGGGGAGATTGTTGATTAAGGTTGGTTTTCATTGATGTCAACCCTTGAAGAAATACCCGTAGCACAAAGGTTTGGGTAATGGACCCAATGTTGTTTTATGTAAATATGACTCATTATATTTTTGTCAGGGTTGATAAGAATTAAACATGGATGAATTCCAAAGAGGTCCCCTTATGGTGAAAGCCCTCACGAGAAGACGCTTTGTGGAGTAAGAGAACCCATGCTTAATTGTGGAATAATGATATGAAGGAAAATTAATTTTTCAAGGAAACTATCCTATATGGATAGTTCTTTTCATGCCATTTTTGTTGGTATGTGGAACGTCACATAACCCCTCATGGTTAGAGAGTTATGGCCATGAGAAGTTGGAGACCCCAGGTTTGGGTGATGGACCCAAGTTTGTTTGATGGGTAACGGTATGAGTTATGATATATTTTCAGATAATACTATCCTATATGGATAGTACATGTCATTCCATTTCTGGTGGTATGTGGAATGTCACATAATGCCTCATGGTTTGAGAGTTATGGCCTTACGAAGTTGGAGGACCCTCATATGTCATCTAGAAGCCCCCAAAAGTAAAAGTAGTCAAAGTGGTTTAAAATATTTTAAAAGGTTTTAAAAGGTAAATAATAAAGTGAAGTGATGAGTGTATTATAATTCGAAGTGAATACAAAATAAATTATTTCAATAATAAATTTAGTGGAGAAATTAGAAGTGGGTTAATCCTAAAATAAGGAAAGTAGGCCAAGTGACCTAGAAGATGTTTTTAAGGAAGCTACTTGGAGAGTATAAATAAGAGGCAAGGGTCTATCATTTGAATCACACTTGAGAATATTGAATATATATAGGTTTATGAGGTAACCAAGGATATCTGATCCGAAATTCTGAGGGAAGGTGAAGAAAATAAGGCCGAAATGCAAGGAAGGATAAATTCTTTTGATGGTGCTTTCTAAGGTATGTTATTTACATGTCATCTCATCATTTTCACTATAATTTTTTTTTGTAATGATTTAGACCATGAAATGGCTATTCCATTGAGAAAACATATCCAAGTATCTGTGGTAAAAAAATCATCTTGTGGGTCGTTGTAGTTTTGGAGTTACACTCCGTGGAAAATAGGGTTTGTGGCTAGTCCTGAAACTAGTCAAAAACATGTGTTTCTGGTAAAAACATCATAACTTATTCATAACAGATCCAAATTATGTGAAACCAAATGTGTTGGTTAGGGTACAGTCTATAGTATGTTGTGTAATATTTTTAGATCATTTCAAAAAATATTCCGTGCGGGGCACTCTCTACAAGGTCACTCAACAATTCAACAAGGAATGTGATCATATACACTAGCTCTATTACAGAGCTACAAATCAGATTTGGATGATGAAATTTATGAGGGATTTTGGTTGAGGTACATTTTGAGTACATGGTTGAGAAATGTAGTTGATGATTTAGCACATACATGAGGTGTATAGTTGATGGTGTTTGTACATATTGATGAGTAGTTGACACATGATTGTTACATACTTGGTGCATGGTTGGATGCACTTGTTTATGGTACAGGTTGAATACAGATTGTTTGATACAGGTTGGTGTATGGTTGACACACTTGTTTATGCTACAAGTTGATTACAGTTTGAGGTACAGGTTGATGAATGGTTCAGATTTATTGGTATAGGTTTACATCGGTATATCTCACAGTGATAGTGTGACAGTGGTTCCATCATTCTACTTCTACTTCAGGGCAGTTGGATGGGGAAAGGACAGGTTTTTGTAGCCACCTTCCGGTTGTAGCCAGAGAACATAGGGGGTTGTAGCCTCCCTCTATTTGTAGCCAGAGAATTGGGGAGTTGGAGCTTCCTTCAGGTTGTAGCTTGAGAAACTAGGGGGTTGGAGCCTCCTTCCAGTTGCAGCTGGAAAACAAAGGAAGTTGGTACTTCCAATGAATGTAATTATTCAAGACATATAAGAAAAATCATTCCGTGGTTTTCTCCCAATTTGGGTTTCCACATAAAACACTGGTGTATTGTGTATGTGTGTGATTGTTCATTTGTTCATTGCTTATTTACTCTACAGTTATTGGATGATAATGCTTCATTGATATAACACTTGGATTATATGGTTAAAAAGGATTAAATTGCTCTATTACTAATTCATGCCCCCTCTCAGTAATCCATCAATGGCATGGCAAGGCAAGGCATGGCATGTCATGGAAAGTAAAGGCATGACATGGAATGCATGAAAAGGCCTGGTATGGCATGGAAAGGCATGGAATGGCATGGAAAGGAAAGGAATGACATTGCATGGCATGGAATGACAATGGCCTGGAAATGGCATGTCATGGAAATTGAATGACAATGGCATGGATTGGAAAGGAACAACATCAACATGGCAATGGAATGGCATGGAAAGGCAAGGAATGGAAATGGCATGGAAATGGCATGACATGGCATGGAAATGGCATGGCATGGCATGGCTTGGCAAGGCATGAAAATGGCATGGAAATGGAATTGAATGGCAAGGCATGGAAATGGTGTGGCAATGACATGGCATGGAATGCCATGTCAAGGAAAGGCATGGCATGGAAAGGAAAGGAAAGGCATGCAATGTAAAGGAAATGCATTACATGGTAAGGAAAGGCATGGCATGGCTTGGTAAGGCATGCAAACATTTTCACCTACACTTAAAATGTCATAAACACTTCATTGGATGGAAAGGAAGTTTGTGATATAAATTTAAGTCATATGTCCCTAGAAAAAGCGTTTTTTATTTCTTGGGATGAGAAATGTTTTTGTTTTTGTTATTCTTGTTTCATTACAATCCACATTTTGATTTGAATTTTTCCTTGCATAATTTTATGGAAAGTTATATTTATTGTTGTATAAGTTAAAATGGGAAGCTACATGACAATACATGGGAAGCTAAATGGAAATGACATTGCATGATATGGATTGGCAAGGAGTGGCAATGGCATGGCATGGCTTGGCATGGCATAGCATTGGCATGAAATGACATAGCATGGAAAGACATAACATTGGTATGGAAATGGAATGCCATGGCAAGGCATGGAAATAGAATGGAAATCACATGGCATGGAAATGGAATGGTATGAAAATGGCATGGAAATGGGATGTAATGGCATGGAATGACAAGGAATGGAAATGGCATGGCTTGGCAAGGCATGTCAATGGCATGGAAAGGCATGGAAATGGTGTGGCAATGGCAAGGAATGACATGACATGGCTTGGAAAGGCATGACAATGGCATGGAATGACAATGGCATGGCATGACAATGGCATGGTATGGAAATGACATGGCATGAATGGGTTTGTGGGATTGGGTTTGGGAGGGTCCTTTGTCTCTTTGTGTGCTCTAACCCAAAAAATGGGTAGGAATGTGCAATAAACTCTCATAGATGGTGAAGGGAAAAGAATAATGGTTTCAAGTCTCCATGGAGGAATTTTGCTAGCATAACATTAATTTCTATGGTGTGTCATGAAATGTAGTCTCAAAACCTTTATTTGTAGGTGGAAATGATACCCACTCTAAGCTCTAGTTTCCATGTGAACTCTCTCATTGTATTGATCAAAAACAATAAGTTTAGTGGACATCATGAAATATTGAATAAATGTTATTAATAATTGATGGGTTTAGCAAAATTTACATATACCCACTACACAACCTAAAAAAACATGAGTGCATTAATGATTTATTGACTAGTCTTTTTGGCATTTATGAAGGGTTGCACATAAATCAAATTATTTTATATATGCCATGCATAGAAAGAGGGGAATAATGTGTGTGCCCTAGAAAATGGTTAAATTATGGATTGAATCAACTAAGAAAATAACAACTAGGCTTCTCAAAGGAATGTCAAGGTAATACTAGGTTCAAGTTTTTGTCCTAAGGAGACCAGGAATACTAGGACTTATGCCTAGAGAAGAAAAGAAAGACTTTTATCATGTAGCTCTCGTAAGAGAAGAAGTTAGGGTTTTGTGGCATTTGAAAACCCTAGTGCTACCTAATGTGCTTGTTATCAAGAAGATAGAGTGAGTTGAGCTTGTACAATTGTGGGATACAAATGTAGGTTCCAAAAAGGACTTCCCATTATGTATGATAGCTTGTTGATGATCTCTAATGGAGTGAGCTATTGGATAATGTTATCTTATGGTTTCCCTCGCTAGGGTTTGAAGAGCCCGACTTGTACTAGCTCGTGATGAGATATTGGTAGGTTCATGTACTTCATATTCTAAATATATACGAAGTGTTTGGATTGTCCAAATGTTGTGTACTTGCATAATTGAATCTTAGCTTATGTAATCTTCATAATTGAGAAATTCTAGTACTAGTTATGGAGGTTAATTTGGCATAACATTCAGTTGAGTTTGTTAAGTGATTTACAAATATGTAGAATATAAATGAGAAAAATTATTTCTATAACAAAGTATTGTAATATGCCATTTTTTAGGTCACACTATGTTCAAGTGACCATTATTTGAGGGTGGCTTGTCATTAGATTTATATGGAGATAATTCAAGAGGTAGTCCATATTGTTTGTTGTGAGTTAGAATATGGATATCCACAACATTCATGCAAATAATTCAGAATGAATGATCTATCGATGATGTAGAGATACATAGTTGATTAGCAAGCAATGTTACTTGAGAACCATTAATTTCTTATGAATTTAGCACTTAGAAATCTTTTCCACCATAAGATATTTGTTAATGTGTAACACAAGTATTTATAATCACTTTAGAAAAAATCAAGGGATTAATACACATAAAATTCATACACTTTGAAATTATATATATATATATATATATATATATATATATATATATATATATATATATATTCAACATTGTCTAAATTGTACATTTTTTACAAAATGGCACCTCGTACCCAATATACAAAGTGACAACAAGTGCCCTAACATAAAAAATCATCCATATGGTGGCCTATATATAAAATGGATGTAGTTGACCAATCATTGACCACTGCCACCCTTGCCACCCTCAAGAGCATTCTGGAAATCTATCTTTCTTCTCTTGCTCGATGAAGCACCTGAAGTGGTTCTAGGCATGGGTGTGCTTCAACGCTCTAAAGACTGCACAAAGAAAAATCATTGTTATAAGTTTGTTTCCTCAATGAATTAATAGACATACAAAATGATACTTCGTAATTTAACCTAAGACAACTGACTGCATATGTTATTGTCAATCATGCGGGTGTTACCCTCCTTCGTGACTCCAATCTCTCTGCGATGCCACCCTGCATTAATTACAAGGGTCAAGTCAATAAAATTAAACAAATATGTGTAAAATCAAATTCATGATACATAAAAAATTATCATCAACATATTATATCATCGTGAATATATCAGGGCTCAATGGAGATTCACTGGAAGATGGAGCACTAGGTTGTAAAACCTTCTCCAAGGAAACCTCTATTGTGGCAACCTCAATGGATGGGGTAGATGGAAATGGTGGTGGGGGTGGGTGGCATACAGGTGCATCCAATGTGGATGGATGCAATGGAAGAGGTGGTGCAGATGGGTGGCATGCATGTGAATCCACTGAGGATGCATGTAATAAGAAAAATGTTGGGGGTCGGTTGTGATAGATCCCCACATGCTATACAAGTGATTGCAACTCCCTAGGAATGGAGCAAGGTAACCCAGAAGCAAATCCCAGGTGCTTAGGGAGTGCAATAGTACTATAACTAGCAAATGTGCCAACAACCTGCATACATATTAATAATATTGAACTATTATTACCAAATAGTAAAATTCAAAAACATAAACACAAAAAAATTGATAATTATATGATATTTAACTCTACACATGATACATGTGATGCAAGTGTTTTTTCTATCCCAGATGGAAATTCCCCAGCATCGTCTAGTACCAAATCCTGTAGAAACACAAGAACATTAAATATTTGAGGATGTCATAAAATAAAGAAATGACTATGGTGAATTTATCAAATGTGACACATACCCGTCTATGGGGTGCACCTAATGAGAAGGTTTCCTCTACTGTTGCATTAGTGGTGGTTCTAAGAACTAATGCATCCATGGGCGTAGAGGGTTTACTACTTAGACATAACAACTGCAAAACAACATACAATAAACTATCAATATAAATACATAGAATACCAAATAAATATATAATGATGAAGAACATAGAGAGGGTTAAGATACTAACCTCCTCCATAAAGTTATGTTTTCCATTGGGCTCTATAGGCCCATAGCATATCTTCCTGCAACTCGAGCATATGTAAGGTTCAAATGGATGACTGCTATTTCCATGTGTTGTCTCCTCACTATACTCTATTGTGCATGTTGAATCTCCAACCCATCTATTAATGTCACTAGTAGGAACCTCCTGCCGGGATAGTGCAATAAAGCTATTGTGTTTCACTAGGTTATGAGTCAATGATGAAATGGCTAGTTGTACCTGTTTCAATATCTCTGCAACAGGAGGATGTTGGGTAGGGGGGTCATGCCTTCTCCTAGGGGGATCAAGATCTAAAATGGGATTGTGCCTATCATGCTCTCGATCCTGTGCGGACGCTCAACCCACCCCCTAGAAGTCACCCATGTCAAAGTAGTTGACATGCTTACCCAAAATAAACGTATCCCATAATTTTCTCAGAAAATATAAGGGCACATCCCTGTTATTGCATGGAGGTTTATCATATACCATATACCACAAATCCATCCAATTTTGACTAATCTAGGGATGGATGCAACAATCAATGGAGAGGCATTTCTTGGTCAATGGTAATTCTTATCCATTTGTAGGATCCATAAAAATATACAATATTTGTTGTTTTGAAATGCCCAAGTCTTTGACTTTGTTTCTATCCAAACCAGTACTATAGTACTCACACATTTCTTGCCTTGTAATTAGAAATAGAGGTAAATTTCCCTTGGGAAATTTCAATGAATTTACAATGACTTCCAAAGAAGTGGCCAAGGAGACTCTGCTAGGCTCTCTAGTGTCCCTTAATTTTTCCTCAAGGGTTCTTAATATAACCAACCCATCATCAATTTGAGTGTTTACATTGGGTGGTTGCAATGGGTTGGGGTTTTTCTCTCCTTTGTTTTCTTTTGAGAAGTTAACATTGTCTATGGGTTCCATTTTATTATATATGTTATAATTTAATAAGCCATGGCATGTAAATTAGGTTGGTTTTTTAATTAAAATAGAAAATTATAAATTTCTTTAAAATTTAGAATCTTGGGAGAAAAAGACTAAATTGGAAATGACTAAATTGGGAGGAAAATAAGAGAAATCAAACATACCTGGCTTTACTGGGACATGCTGGAAAGATCCTCACCTTTCTTCTCCTCTCTAGATCCTCTCCATTTTCTCAATGAAGGTAAGAACACAAGCGTGATTTATGCAAATGAGGAAAAATCACACTCGTGGCCCTTTAAAAAATGTTTAGTAGAGGAATGTGCACACACTTTTAGGAATGCACACATGTTCCTTCCACTAAACCTACGTGGCAAGTTGAGTGGAGGTTTGGGCACTTCCAAAACTATAGGGTTAGGAACGCGTGCGCATTTATGAGAACGCTCACATGTTCCTACTGACCCACTTACCACTTTTTCGGCCACCAAATTCGTGCACGCACCCATATAACATTAATCATATTCAAAGTTTATAATTAATGATTTTTATTTCTACTATGATGATTTAAATGCAATGATGTTTATTGCAATGAAGTTATGGCAGGGGAGGTAAAAATCGTTGTAAAGTATCTTAGAGTGCCAAAGATATTTTAAAGTGAATGATGAGGAAGTTGTATGGTGCATATCCCTCATCATCCACGGTTGCCTCTTGACATAGTGTACATAGTATTTGGAATGGAAAGAAAATATATCATTTGTCCAAATATATTAAAAGGAGTTACAAATAAATTTTCTGAGTCATCAATTATTCATGGTCTCTACAATAGCTAAACCTATTGTGCATGCAATAGTATTGAAATTATTATAAAAAAGTATATGAAAAATCAGTGGGCCAAAAAGGCTCTCCATAATAATTATGTCGTGATGCAGCAACATGTCGAGCTTTGTGTCTATCATTTCTGCAGACAAATTTCCTCTTCGGTGTAGGCAAAATCAAGTGGTGTTTCAACTTCTCTAGCCCTTATCACATATAGTTCCCAAGAAACACAAGTATATTCAACAAATTGAAACCAATTGTTCCCATTAAATTATAACCCGAAATATAATTTTTTTCTTGGGGAAAAAAAATCGGAACTAATGACTAGAATGTGATCGGATCACACAAAAATGGGCACAGTATCTAGCCATAAGTAATCAACAAAATAAAGGAGGGAAATAAAAATAAAAGAAATAGATAACCAACAAAGAAGTAAGGTACCCAACCTTCCA
>ML798252.1:179378-197199 GCA_009831015.1 Picea engelmannii | reverse complement strand
AGTATCATGAAAACGCAAAGGAAGGGGTTAAAAGAAATTATGATTTATAGTGTAAAATATTTAACTGAAATTTGTTTATGACTAACTATGATTGATATCGTGGTATTTTTTTTGTTAATAGATTCATACAATTGATGTGTTTCCATACAACTAACATGTTCATACAAGGGCACTCTAACATGTTCATACAAGGGCACTATAGGAGAAACTGTTTTTCATCTTCAACCCTTTCAGTGTCACAAAGGTGACAAATTCTTTCATGCCATGATGTTGTCCTTGTATATATTTTTTTCTTTTTATATTTTATAATGAAATAAAATTTTCATCAAAATTAACTTTTTTATAATGGAATCATTCATAAAGATATAAAAGATATTTATACTTCTTGCAAATTTAAAATATATGTTGTCTTTCTTAATATATTGTTATTATAAATTTGATTTAAAATATAAAATATTGTCTTTTTCCTCATATAATAAATGTAATCAAATAATTAATATTAGTAATTAGTATTGTTATGGTATTTTTTTTATCATATATATTTTTCTTGATATAATGTTTTTTTCTTGAATCAAATATTAATAATTAAATTGATATTATTTTTTTCTTAAAATAATGTAATAATATATTAATAATTAATATTAACATTGTCCTCTTTATATATATAGTAAATGTAATGAAATAATAAATATAACCCTAATCCTAATCTTAAAACCTATTTGAAAAACTCATATCAATCTAGCACATTACACCATATTATTTGGATTTATAGATTTATTTAATGCTCATGATTGACACTTGAAAAGTACTCTTTTTTATTACACTAAGAGTATATGGAAACAATTATAGAAGTAAATAAAATTTATTTCTAATTTATTCAATCATAATTTAGAAAATACAAAATACTCTACACATAATAAGAGTTATAATTTATCACTACAAGTAGTGCAAAAAATATATGATTATCACCACTTTGATTTAGGTTAAATTTTATTAAGCTAAATGATTGGTCTAGTATATGGAAACAATAATTGTAAAAGTAAATAAATTTTGTTTCCCATTTATTCAATCATAGTTTAGAAAATACAAAATATTGCCCACATAATAAGAGTTGTAATTTATAGCTACAAGTATTAGAATTTTTTATATTTTTTTTTAGACAATTACAATAATACATTAAATGAAGTGGTTGATATTGATAATTAAGTGGTTGGTAGGGTTATGATTGGGGTTTATATAAAAAGTGAAATGTTAGCCACATTCATTTAAACTTTTTTTATTCTTCATAATTCTAAGGCTCTCTGTAGGCATTGGCCAATAGTTGCTTGTTCTTAGGATCTCATAGTGAATTTGGGGAAATTCTTCTCTATTTTTATATATATGATACAATTTGGGGAAATTCTTCTCGATTATTATATTTATGATACATTTAGTTTATGTATCTATATTTTTATATCTATGATACATGTATTTTTTTAATGTTTAAGCAGTTTGTTTTATTAATATACTATCCTCCAGATTTTTTTTTGAAATCTTTATTTATAAATATATTTAAATCTTTTAAACTTTAATTTTACAAATATGATACATATTTATGATAATAAAACTTATTAACTTATTTTATATTCAATTATTTTCTCTAACTCTTTGCTTAAACGGGATATTTCAATTGGTACTTAGTTGGCGAATATCTTTTTGGCCTCGAGTGTCTGCAGCCTCTTCTCTAACATTATATGACGAGGAAAATATACTTATACACCTCGTTAAGTCATGTGTTATATGACGAGGAAAATATACTTATACACCTCGTTAAGTCATGTGATGTGCCTTTTTTATATTTCTTTGATTTTGTTATTTTATCAAAATCGGATTAAGTTTGGCGGTTCTCGGGTCAAATTGTGCGCTCTCTATGGTATATGGTAAGAACATATGTAGATCGGTAGCTGCTCAGAATTTCAAATAAGCGCATCTCCATTCTAAGGAAACCATTAGATCCGTGTCAAGAACATCGCTCAGTGCTACATCCAATGCATGGTGCTTACGCCAAAAAATCAATAAACGGTAAAACCCTAAAAGAATCAATGAACGGTAAAACTCTAAAAAAATCAATGAACGGTAAAACCCCAAAGACAAAAGAGCGCAACGCTGGAACCTTAAGTTACAAATAAATGCAAGGTGCTTACGCTGAAAAATGAATGAACGGAAAACCTTTGAAATGAATGGATTACCTTTGCCCCACGAAATGAATGGATGGATTAAATGGCGCCACGAAATGAATATTATATTGGCGCCAATTAAGCAATAAATGTGGTTGTTGGTAGACAATGTAATTAAGTGGAAAATGTATTATAAATCTAAACGAAGCCCTAAATACAAGTGTTTTGAATATGTGATATAAACTTAAAAAATGTAGAGGTAAGCCCAGTGAATCAAAACAAAGAAATGAGTGTACACAGGCACAGATCTAATCTGTTATTCGATCAAATTCTTGGAATTTTAGAAAATTTCAAAAATTTCTCAAGTTCAAATCGCAGCGAGGCCCTCTATATATTAATCCCATCCAACTCTGCCAAATTTAAGCGAAGCCCTAAATATAAGTAAAATGTCTTAAAATATTATTAATCAGAGAACTTATCTTGCATGATTTAGAGTAAAATTGATTGCTTCATGAACCATTATGAGCCTATTAATAGCCTTCACCGAAAAGAAAGGTTCTGCTAAGGTAGGGATTAGCAATCGAAAAAAGCTATATCGTTATCGTTTGTAGTGCAACAATAACAGATGATAGTAGTAATGGGCTTAGACAATATTCATGACTTTTTTGCACACTAACTTGGCTGCCATATCAAACGTAAGTCCGAGGGTCTCCGGCCAACTGCTTCTTCTTCTCCTTTAATAGCAGAACTATTAACAACCCTGGAAAATTTCGTGAGGCAATTCTAAACCTTATCAAGATTCCAGTCGATAAAGTGATCCAACAGGTTTGATATGCATTAGCTATCCAACTATATAGCAGTTTGCATATCGATCCAAAAATCTAGACCGGGTTGAATATCAATAAATACATCTTTTTTGCGACTTCTTGCTATCCACCTAGTGCTCCACGGCTCTCCACCTTAATGCATGAGTTAATTGAAATTAAAACTTGGCTCTCCACCTCTTAATGCATGAGTTAATTGAAATTGAAATGCAACCGGAACTCCATGACTCTCCACCTACTAACTCATAGTTAATTTAAATTGAAACCCATCTTTGTCCACCTGGAAACGCAGGCCTCAGGCCATTCCACCGTTAGCATTCCAAGCATGCCCCAAATATGATATTTGAAATTGAAATGCAACCGACACTCCACGACTCTTCGCCTAGTAACGCATGAGTTAATTTAAATTGAAACCCGCCATTGTCCACCTGGAAACGCAAGCATCAGGTCATTCCACGGTTCACATTCCACTAATATTAATTTAAATGAATTTAAATGAAAAGAACAAATTCAAGTTGCGTTAAATATATAGGGTAACGACATGCAACGTGTAATAAAGGGTAGAGAACATAACAGGCCAGGTGTAAGAAAGGGTAGCTTGAAAATTAATATTGGTTTTATTTGCATAAGTATAGTGCGTGTCAATTGAAAACTTGGCTTCGTAAATTTTTAATCTTATAAAGTAAAAGTGAAAAAGTAATTAGGGTAACGAACACATTTATAAATGCACGGAAGTTATGAGCACTAAATATTATTCATTGATTTGAGAGAATGACGAAGAATATGCTGGCATCATTAAATGTTGACCATTAGATTGGAATTTTACATTAAGAACTTAATTAACTCATCAATTCCAATAGGGGGGACGCCCTCGGCGTAGCTAGTGCGGTAATTTCCTTGAATTGGCTTGGCAATTTTTAAATGTTTAATAAATTTTTAAAATAGTCAAATTGATGAGTAGATTAAAAAAATATCTATCTATATATATATATATATATATATAATGATTACAAGTTCAAATCCAAAAAGGGGTAGGGTATGTATACCTTTGTAGATTTTACTAGTCAAATTGTTGGGCGGAGGGGTCCCCTATCCCATAAACAAGGGGTTCTCATACACCAAGTAGGTGTTTGTCTTGGCTGTGACGTTAAAAATTGATTATTATTATTATTATTATTATTATTATATGATTCTTCAGATAAGCATTCTAAGATCTCAATATGAGAAATTGAGATATATATGAGAATATGTGTACATGTACAATGTATTAGAGAATTGTTGTTATAATAGAAGCATGATTCTTTGAGTATATTTATGTTTCTCGTGAGCAAGTTCTACAATGCTTGTTTTTATTAATTTTAGTTGCTAGTTGTTTTGGAGCATCTTCATGGTTTGGATGTGCCCTATGGAAATCTCCCATTCACAACAAAATTTGCTCTTAAATTCACAACAAAAATTCAACAAAAACACATATAATACATAATTTTAAAAAGAAACCCGTTGTGATTCTCTTTCCCATCTATATTATAGAGATCCCCATCATTGCAATCTTTAAATCTTTTCTCCATGTTTGTAGAAGCTGAAATCCCCTCGAGAAATCGAGTGGTCTCTCTGGATCGAAAATGAATAGTAATCCCATCTCATCCATCACAACCCCAACATTGCAAGATCTATCTTTCTAATTTACAAATGCTCTACTGTTATTACATTCAAAAGTAGCTCTGAAGAGAGGAGTTGTTACAATTACATTCTTTTCAAAGAGCTTGCAAGAGAGTTGAGCTCCAGTACAAGAGTAGAGAAGAGCTCCTTCAAAAGATAGCTAGGTTAGAAAGCCAATGCGCTTGTAATAATAATGAACTTCAATACTAAGAAAATTTATTGGGTATGGTAAAACTCAATCAATCTGCTACATATAACAAATTAGATGGAAGGTTGCGTACCTACTTCTTGGTTGGTTATCTATTTGTTTTATTTTATTTTCCTCCTTTATTCTGTTTATTACTTACAGCTAGATACTCGTGTGATCTGGTCACATTCTGGTCATTAGTTTCGATTTTTATTTTACTTTTCTCGGAGATAAAATATGATATTCCAGATTATTTAATGGGGACAGTTGGTTTCAATTTGTTGAATATACTTGTGCTTCTTGGAAACCTTAAGTGATAAGGGATAGAGCACTTGTAACACTACTTGATTATTCCTACACACAAGAGAAAATTTGTCTACATAAATGATAGCCACAAAGCTAGGCCTATTGTTTCATTAGGACATAATTATTATGAAAAGCCCTTTTGTTTCAATGATTTTTCTATTATTTCTTATAATAATTTGAATACTATTGCATACACAATAAGTGTAAGTGTGGCTATTGTAGAGACTATCAATAATTAATGACCATAAAAATCTGCATACACAATAAGTGTAGCTATTATAGAGACTATCAATAATTGATGACCAGGAAAATCTATCTGTAACTCCTTTGAAGGTATTTGGCCAAATGATATATTTTCTTTCCATTCCAAATACTTTATATACTATGTCAAGAGGCAACTGTAAATAATAAGGGATATGCACCATGCAACTCCCTCTCTGACATTGTCAAATATTTTACAACGATTTTGACCTCCCTGGCCATATCTCCCATGCTATCACCACCACCACTCCTTGTTGCATCCAAAAGTGATGGAAATTTACAAGGAAAAAATATTAGAGATGGTATATTTCCAATTTATTTTAGGATTTGTCAAGGTTTTAGATTGTTTCAAAAGCTATTAAAATGGCTTAATGTATAAAAAGCTATGATTTTATAATTTTGAACTATATAAAGAATCTATCCATTTTTTTTCAATATAACTTTATCTAAAAATAATTAGTTTTAAAAAAATAAATCTAATAATTTGTATTTAATTTTTAATTAATAATATTAATTATATTACATTAAACTTAATGTTGTTACATTAATATTAATGATGCTATATTAATGATGCTACATTAAAGTTAATAATGTTACAATAATAATATTAATAATGTTGCATAAATATAATGTTAATAGATATTGATGAAGTAATAAATATAATGGTTGAGGAAATAGTGAATGTAAATTGTCATAGCATCAATATACATCATTGCATATATAGTCATGCTTGAGTAAAATATAGAAATGTAGGTACTTAATAATAATGTTACATAAATATATTAATTGATGTTGATGAAACAATAAATATAATGATTGAGGAAATCACAAATTTAAATCTTCATAGTAGCAATAAACATCACCGACTCAACCCCGACATTGCAAGCTCTACCCTTATGATTTACAAATGCTCTACTACGATTACATTCAGAAGTGGCTCGCAAAAGAGGAGCTATTGCAAAATTACATTCTTGTTGATGAGCTTGCAAGAGAAGTAAGCTTCAATACAAGAGCAGAGAAGAGCTCCTTCAAAACCCAAAAGCTTTATTGGGTATGGTAAAAATCAATCAATCCACTACATATAACAAATTAGATGGAAGGTTGGGTACCTTACTTCTTTGTTGGTTATCTATTTCTTTTATTTTTATTTCCCTCCTTTATTTTGTTGATTACTTATGGCTAGATACTGTGCCCATTTTTGTGTGATCCGATCACATTCTAGTCATTAGTTCCGATTACATTAAAGTCAATATTGTTACATTAATGTTAATGATGTTATATTAATGATGCTACATTAAAGTTAATAATGTTACAATAATAATATTAATAATGTTGCAAAAATATAATGTTAATAGATATTGATGAAGTAATAAATATAATGGTCGAGGAAATAGTGAATGTAAATCATCATAGCATCAATATACATCATCGCATATATAGTCATGTTTGAGTGAAATATAGAAATATGGGTACTTAATAATAATGTTACATAAATATATTAATTTATGTTGATGAAACAATAAATATAATGATTGAGGAAATAACAAATTTAAATCTTCATAGTAGCAATAAACACCACCGAATCAACCCCGACATTGCAAGCTCTACCCTTATGATTTACAAATTCTCTACTACGATTACATTTAGAAGTGGCTCGCAAAAGAGGAGCTATTGCAAAATTACATTCTTGTTGAGGAGATTGCAAGATAAGTGAGCTCCAATACAAGAGCAGAGAAGAGCTCCTTCAAAAACCAGAAGCTTTATTGGGTATGGTAAAAATCAGTCAATCCACTACATATAACAAATTAGATGGAAGGTTGGGTACCTTACTTCTTTGTTGGTTATCTATTTCTTTTATTTTTATTTCCCTCCTTTATTTTGTTGATTACTTATGGCTAGATACTGTGCCCATTTTTGTGTGATCCGATCACATTCTAGTCATTAGTTCCGATTACATTAAAGTCAATATTGTTACATTAATGTTAATGATGTTATATTAATGATGCTACATTAAAGTTAATAATGTTACAATAATAATATTAATAATGTTGCAAAAATATAATGTTAATAGATATTGATGAAGTAATAAATATAATGGTCGAGGAAATAGTGAATGTAAATCATCATAGCATCAATATACATCATTGCATATATAGTCATGTTTGAGTGAAATATAGAAATGTGAGTACTTAATAATAATGTTACATAAATATATTAATTTATGTTGATGAAACAATAAATATAATGATTGAGGAAATAACAAATTTAAATCTTCATAGTAGCAATAAACATCGCCGACTCAACCCCAACATTGCAAGCTCTACCCTTATGATTTACAAATGCTCTACTACGATTACATTCAGAAGTGGCTCGCAAAAGAGGAGCTATTGCAAAATTACATTCTTGTTGAGGATCTTGCAAGAGAAGTGAGCTCCAATACAAGAGCAGAGAAGAGCTCCTTCAAAAACTAGAAGCTTTATTGGGTATGGTAAAAATCAATCAACCCACTACATATAACAAATTAGATGGAAGGTTGGGTACCTTACTTCTTTGTTGGTTATCTATTTCTTTTATTTTTATTTCCCTCCTTTATTTTGTTGATTACTTATGGCTAGATATTGTGCCCATTTTTGTGTGA
This sequence comes from Picea engelmannii, assembly GCA_009831015.1. Classification (NCBI taxonomy): domain Eukaryota; kingdom Viridiplantae; phylum Streptophyta; class Pinopsida; order Pinales; family Pinaceae; genus Picea; species Picea engelmannii. Next base: position 189,168 of record ML798252.1, on the reverse strand, counting down.
TCCGATCACATTCTAGTCATTAGTTTCGATTTTTTTTCACCAAGAAAAAAATTATATTCCAGGTTATAATTTAATGGGAACAATTGGTTTCAATTTGTTGAATATACTTGTGTTTCTTGGGAACCATATGTGATAAGGGCTAGAGCAGTTGCAACACCACTTGATTCTGCCTACACTGAAGAGGAAATTTGTCTACATAAATGATAGACACAAAGCTCGACATGTTGCCACATCACGACATAATTATTATGGAGAGCCTTTTTGGCCCAATGATTTTTCATATATTTTTTATAATAATTTCAATACTATTGCATGCACAATAGGTTTAGCTATTGTAGAGACCATGAATAATTGATGACTCGGAAAATTTATTTGTAACTCCTTTTAATATATTTGGACAAATGATATATTTTCTTTCCATTCCAAATACTATGTACACTATGTCAAGAGGCAACCGTGGATGATGAGGGATATGCACCATACAACTTCCTCATCATTCACTTTAAAAGATCTTTGGCACTCTAAGATACTTTACAACGATTTTTACCTCCCCTGCCATAACATCATTGCAATAAACATCATTGCATTTAAATCATCATAGTAGAAATAAAAATAATTAATTATAAACTTTAAATATGATTAATGTTATATGGGTGCGTGCACAAATTTGGTGGCCGAAAAAGTGGCAAGCAGGTCAGTAGGAACGTGTGAGCGTTCTCATAAATGTGCATGTGTTCCTAACCCTATAGTTTTGGAAGTGCCCAAACCTCCACTCAACTTGCCACGTAGGTTTAGTGGAAGGAACACGTGTGCATTCCTAAAAGTGTGTGCACATTCCTCTACTTAACATTTTTTAAAGGGTCGCGAGCATGATTTTTCCTCATTTGCATAAATCACGCTTGTGTTCTTACCTTCATTGAGAAAATGGAGAGGATCTAGAGAGGAGAAGAAAGGTGAGGATCTTTCCACCATGTCCTAGTGAAGCTAGGTATGTTTGATTTCTCTTATTTTCCTCCCAATTTAGTCATTTCCAATTTAGTCTTTTGCTCCCAAGATTCTAAATTTTAAAGAAATTTGTAATTTTCTATTTTAATTAAAAAACCAACCTAGTTTACATGTCGTGGTTTATTAAATTATAACGTATATAATAAAATGGAACCCATAGACAATGTAAACTTCTCAAAAGAAAACCAAGGAGAGAAAAACCCCAACCCATCGCAACCACCTTATGTAAACACTCAAATTGATGATGGGTTGGTTATATTAAGAACCCTTGAGGAAAAATTAAGGGACACTAGAGAGCCTAGCAGAGTCTCCTTGGCCACTTCTTTGGACGTCATTGTAAATTTCATTGAAAGTTCCCAAGGGAAATTGACCTCTATTTCTAATTACAGGGCAAGAAATGTGAGTACTATAGTACTGGTTTGGATAGAAATAAAGTCAAAGACTTGGGCATTTCAAAACAACAAATATTGTCTATTTTTATGGATCCTACAAATGGACAAGAATTACCATTGACCAAGAAATGCATCTCCATTGATTGTTGCATCCATCCCTAGATTAGTCAAAATTGGATGGATTTGTGGTATATGGTGTATGATAAACCTCCATGCAATAACAGGGATGTGCCCTTATATTTTCTGAGAAAATTATGCGATACGTTTATTTTGGGTAAGCATGTCAACTACTTTGACATGGGTGACTTCTAGGGGGTGGGTTGAGCATCCGCATAGGACCGAGAGCATGATAGGCACAATCCCATGCTAGATCTTGATCCCCCTAGGAGAAGGCATGACCCGCCTACCCAACATCCTCCTGTTGCAGAGATATTGAAACAGGTACAACTAGCCATTTCATCATTGACTCATAGCCTAGTGAAACACAATAGCTTTATTGCACTATCTCGGCAGGAGGTTCCTACCAGTGACATTAATAGAGGGGTTGGAGCTTCAACATGCACAATAGAGTACAGTGAGGAGACAACACATGGACATAGCAATCGTCCATGTGAACCTTACATATGCTCGAGTTACAGGAAGATATGCTATGGGCCTATAGAGCCCAATGGACAACATAGTTTTATGGAGGAGGTTAGTATCTTAACCCTCTCTATGTTCTTCATCATTATATATTTATTTGGTATTCTATGTATTTATATCGATATTTTATTGTATGTTGTTTTGCAGTTGTTATGTCTAAGTAGTAAACCCTCTACGCCCATGGATGCATTAGTTCCTAGCCCCACCACTAATGCAACAGTAGAGGAAACCTTCTCATTAGGTGCACCCCATAGACGGGTATGTGTCACATTTGATAAATTCACCATAGTCATTTCTTTATTTTATGGCATCCTCAAATATTTAATGTTCTTGTGTTTCTACAGGGTTTGGTACTAGGCGATGCCAGGGAATTTCCATCTGGGATAGAAAAAACACTTGCATCACATGTATCATGTGTAGAGTTAAATATCATATAATTCTCAATTTTTTTGTGTTTATGTTTTTGAATTTTACTATTTGGTAATAATAGTTCAATATTATTAATATGTATGCAGGTTGTTGGCACATTTGCTAGTTATAGTACTATTGCACTCCCTAAGCACCTGGGATTTGCTTCTGGGTTACCTTGCTCCATTCCTAGGGAGTTGCAATCACTTGTATAGCATGTGGGGATCTATCACAACCGACCCCCAACATTTATCTTATTACATGCATCCTCAGTGGATTCACATCCATGCCACCCATCTGCACCACCTCTTCCATTGCATCCATCCACATTGGATGCACCTGTATGTCACCCACCCCCACCACCATTTTCATCTACCCCATCCATCGAGGTTGACACAATAGAGGTTTCCTTGGAGAAGGTTGTACAACCTAGTGCTCCATCTTCCAATGAATCTCCATCGAGCCCTGAGATATTCACGATGATACAATGTGTTGATGATACTTTTTTATGTATCATGAATTTGATTTTACACATATTTGTTTAATTTTCTTGATTTGACCCTTGTAATGAATGCAGGGTGGCATCGCAGAGAGATTGGAGTCACGATGGAGGGTAACACCCTCATGATTGACAATAGCATATGCAATGAGTTGTCTTAGGTTAAATTACGAAGTATCATTTTGTATGTCTATTAATTCATTGAGGAAACAAACTTATAACAATGATTTTTCTTTGTGCAGTCTTTAGAGCGTTGAAGCACACCCATGCCTAGAACCACTTCAGGTGCTTCGTCAAGCAAGAGAAGAAAGATAGATTTCCAGAATGCTCTTGAGGGTGGCAAGGGTGGCAGTGGTCAATGATTGACCAACTACATCCATTTTATATATAGGCCACCAAATGGATGATTTTTTATGTTAGGGCACTTGTTGTTTCTTTGTATATTGGGTACGAGGTGCCATTTTGTAAAAAAATGTACAATTTAGACAATGTTGAATATATATATATATATATATATATATATATATATATAATTTCAAAGTGTATGAATTTTATGTGTATTAATCCCTTGATTTTTTTTTAAAGTGATTATGAATACTTGTGTTACACATTAACGAATATCTTATGGTGGAAAAAGTTTCTAAGTGCTAAATTCATAAGCAATTAATGGTTCTCAAGTAGCATTGCTTGCTAATCAACTATGTATCTCTACATCATCGATAGATCATTCATTCTGAATTATTTGCATGAATGTTGTGGATATCCATATTCTAACTCACAACAAACAATATGGACTACCTCTTGAATTATCTCCATCTAAATCTAATGAAAAGCCGCCCTCAAATAATGGTCACTTGAACATAGTGTGACCTAAAAAATGACATGTTACAATACTTTGTGATAGAAATAATTTTTCTCATTTATCTTCTACATATTTGTAAATCACTTAACAATCTCAACTGAATGTTATGCCAAATTAACCTCCATAACTAGTACTAGAATTTCTCAATTATGAAGATGACATAAGCTAAGATTCAATTATGCAAGTACACAACATTTGGACAATCCAAACACTTCATATATATTTAGAATATGAAGTACATGAACCTACCAATATCTCATCACGAGCTAGTACAAGTCGGGCTCTTCAAACCCTAGCGAGGGAAACCATAAGATAACATTATCCAATAGCTCACTCCATTAGAGATCATCAACAAGTTATCATACATAATGGGAAGTCCTTTTTGGAACCTACATTTGTATCCCACAATTGTACAAGCTCAACTCACTCTATCTTCTCGATAACAAGCACATTAGGTAGCACTAGGGTTTTCAAATGCCACAAAATCCTAACTTCTTCTCTTACGAGAGCTACATGATAAAAGTCTTTCTTTTCTTCTCTAGGCATAAGTCCTAGTATTCCTGGTTTCCTTAGGACAAAAACTTGAACCTAGTATTACCTTGACATTCCTTTGAGAAGCCTAGTTGTTAGTTTCTTAGTTGATTCAATCCATAATTTAACCATTTTCTAGGGCACACACATTATTCCCCTCTTTCTATGCATGGCATATATAAAATAATTTGATTTATGTGCAACCCTTCATAAATGCCAAAAAGACTAGTCAATAAATCATTAACGCGCTTATGTTTTTTTAGGTTGTGTAGTGGGTATATGTAAATTTTGTTAAACCCATCAATTATTAATAACATTTATTCAATATTTCATGATGTCCACTAAACTTATTGATTTTGATCAATACAATGAGAGAGTTCACATGGAAACTAGAGCTTAGAGTGGGTATCATTTCCACCTACAAATAAAGGTTTTGGGGCTACATTTCATGACACACCATAGAAATTAATGCTATGCTAGCAAGATTCCTCCACAGAGACTTGAAACCATTATTCTTTTCCCTTCACCATCTATGAGAGTTTATTGCACATTCCTACCCAATTTTTGGGTTAGAGCACACAAAGAGACAACGGACCCTCCCAAACCCAATCCCACAAACCCATTCATTCCATATCATTTCCATACCATGCCATTGCCATACCATGCCATTGTCATGCCATGCCATTGTCATGCCTTTCCAAGCCATGTCATGTCATTCCATGCCATTGCCACACCATTTCCATGCCTTTCCATGCCATTGACATGCCTTGCCAAGCCATTCCATTTCCATTCCTTGTCATTCCATGTCATTACATCCCATTTCCATGCCATTTTCATACCTTTCCATTTCCATGCCATGTGATTTCCATTCCATTTCCATGCCTTTCCATGGCATTCCATTTCCATACCAATGTTATGTCTTTCCATGCTATGCCAAGCCATGCCATGCCATTATCATGCCATGCCATTGCCACTCCTTGCCAATCCATATCATGCAATGTCATTTCCATGTAGCTTCCCATGTATTGTCATGTAGCTTCCCATTTTAACTTATACAACAATAAATATAACTTTCCATAACATTATGCAAGGAAAAATTCAAATCAAAATGTGGATTGTAATGAAACAAGAATAACAAAAACAGAAACATTTCTCATCCCAAGAAATAAAAAAACGCATTTTCTAGGGACATATGACTTAAATTTATATCACAAACTTCCTTTCCATCCAATGAATTGTTTATGACATTTTAAGTGTAGGTGAAAACGTTTGCATGCCATGCCTTGCCATGCCATGCCTTTCCTCACCATGTAATGCATTTCCTTTCCATTGCATGCCTTTCATTTCCATGCCATGCCTTTCCTTGACATGGCATTCCATGACATGTCATTGCCACACCATTTCCATGCCTTGCCATGCAATTCCATTGCCATGCCATTTTCATGCCTTGCCAAGCCATGTCATTTTCATGCCTTGCCAAACCATGTCATGCCATTTCCATTCCTTGCCATGACATTTCCATGCCTTTCCATGCCATTCCATTGCCATGTAGATGTTGTTCCTTTCCAAGCCATGCCATTGTCATTCAATTTCCATGACATGCCATTTCCAGGCCATTGTCATTCCATTCCATTTACATGCCTCTCTAAGCCAATAAATGATATTAACTAAGTTACAATAGGACAAATATAATTTCCATGCCTTTCCTTGCCTTCACTTGCCAAAGCTTTCCATGCCATGTCATGTCATGCCTTGCCTTGCCATGTCATGCCATGGTTTTCCATGCCATGCCATGCCTTGCTTTTCCATGCCTTGCCTTTCATTGCCATTCCATGCCATGCAATGTCCTTCCTTTCCTTTCCATGCCATGCATTTCCATTCCATTCCATGCCTTTCCATGCCATACTAGGCCTTGCCATGCATGCCATGTCATGCCTTTCCTTTCCATGACATGCCATGCCTTGCCTTGCCATGCCATTGCTGGATTATTGAGAGGGGGGGGTGAATCAGTAATAGAGCAATTTAATCATTTTTAACCATATAATCCAAGTGTTATATCAATGAAGCATTATCATCCAATAACTGCAGAGTAAATAAACAATGAAAAAATGAACAATCATACACATACACAGTACACCAGTGTTTTACATGGAAACCCAAATCGAGAGAAAACCACGGAATGATTTTTCTTATATGTCTTGAAGAATTACATTCATTGGAAGCACCAACTTCCTTTGTTTTCCAGCTGCAACTGGAAGGAGGCTCCAACCCCCTAGTTTCTCAGGCTACAACTTGAAGGAAGCCCCAACTCCCCAATTCTCTGGCTACAAACATAAGGAGGCTACAACCCCCTATGTTCTCTAGCTACAACCGGAAGGTGGCTACAACCACCTGTCATTTCCTCATCCAACCGCCCTGAAGTAGAAGTAGAATGATGGAACCACTGTCGCACTATCACTATGAGATATATCGATGTAAACCTATACCAATAAATCTGAACCATGCATCAACCTGTACCTCAAACTGTAATCAACTTGTAGCATAAACAAGTGCGTAAACCATGCACCAACCTGTACCAAACAATTCGTAATCAACCTATACCATAAACAAGTGCATCCAACCATGCACCAAGTATGTACCAATCATGTGTCAACTACTCATCAATATGTACCAACATCATCAGCTATACACCTCATGTATGTGCCAACTCATCAACTACATTTCTCAACCATGTACTCAAAATGTACCTCAACCAAAATACCTCATAAATTTCATCATCCAAATCTTATTTGTAGCTCTGTAATAGACCTAGTGTATATGATCACATTCCTTGTTGAATTCTGGCTTATTCTAGAGAGCGACCTTGTAGAGCGTGCCCCACATGGAATAATTTTTGAAATGATCTGAAACTATTACACAACATACTAAAGACTATACCCTAACCAACACATTTTGTTTCACATAATTTGGATATGTTTTGAATACTTTATGATGTTTTTACCCGAAACACATGTTTTTGACTAGTTTCGGGACTAGCCACAAACCCTATTTTCCACGGAGTGTAACTCCAAAACTACAACGACCCACAAGATGAATTTTTTACCACAGATACTTAGATATGTTTTCTCAATGGAATAGCCATTGCATGGTCTAAATCATTACAGAAAAAAAGTTATAGTGAAAATGGTGAGATGACCTGTAAATAACATACCTTAGAAAGCACCATCAAAAGAATTTATCCTTCCTTGCATTTCGGCTTTATTTTCTTCACCTTCCCTCAGAATTTCATCTTAGATATCCTTGGTTACCTCAGACACCTATATGTATTCAATATTCTCAAGTGTGATTCAAATGACAGACCCTTGCCTCTTATTTATACTCTCCAAGTAGCTTCCTTAAAAACATCTTCTAGGTCACTTGGCCCACTTTCCTTATTTTAGGATTAACCCACTTCTAATTTCTCCATTAAATTTATTATTGAAATAATTTATTTTGTATTCACTTTGAATTATAATACACTCATCACTTCACTTTATTATTTACCTTTTAAAATCTTTTAAACCACTTTGACTATTTTTACCTTTTGGGGCTTCTAGATGACATATGAGGGTCCTCCAACTTCGTAAGGCCATAACTCTCAAACCGTGAGGCGTTATGTGACGTTCCACATACCACCAGAAATGGAATAACATGTACTATCCATATAGGATAGTATTATCTGATAATATATCATAACTCATATTGTTTACCATTAAACAAACTTGGGTCCATCACCCAAACCTAGGGTCTCCAACTTCTCATGGCCATAACTCTCTAACCATGAGGGGTTATGTGACGTTCCACATACCAACAGAAATGACATGAAAAGAACTATCCATATAGGATAGTTTCCCTAAAAAATTCATTGTCCTTCATCTCATTATTCCACAATTAAGCATGGGTTCTCTTACTCCACAAAGCGTCTTCCCATGAGGGCTTTCACCATAAGGGGACCACTTTGGAATTAATCCATGTTTAATTCTTATCAACCCTGACAAAAATATAATGAGTCATATTTACATCAAACAACATTGGGTCCATTACCCAAACCTTTGTGCTACGGGTATTTCTTCAAGGGTTGACATCAATGAAAACCAACCTTAATCAACAATCTCCCCCTTTGGCAACACTCTGATGCAATACTAAAATCATATCACTCATGCTCCCCCTCGAACCATGCCTCTGTCCTTTGCATCTGATAAATATTCTCCCCCTGGAACCATGCCTCTATCCTCTGCATCTGATAAATCTTCTCCCCCTGGAACCATGCCTCTGTCCTCTGCATATGATAAATCTCTCCCCCTTTGTCATCAATGGAAAAGGTATCTTTCCATTCGGGGCTGATCCCCCTGACTAAATTGTCCTCTTATGGTGCTTCCTCGTGTACATGTAAGACATATAAGATAAGCATTCAAAAAGCATTCATTTTGGAGTAGAATAACTCCAATTCTTTGGCAAAGATATTCAAAGGCTTTCTGTGGAAGTGGTTTTGTCAAGATGCATGCCACTTGTTCTTTTGTGCCCACATACTCAACTTTGATGTTCGTTTTTGCAACCTATTCCTGTAGAAAGTGATACTTGATTGGAATGTGCTTTGTCTTGGAGTGCATCACTAGGTTTTTTAAGATACTGATGGTGCTTGTATTATCACAATATATTGGAATGGGCAGATCATACTCAACCTATATATCTGTCAAAGTTTGTTTCATCCAAAGAACCTGTGTACAACGTGTTGTTGCCACAATATACTCTGCCTCGGTTGTAGATAGAGATACCGATGATTGTTTCTTTCTCATCCATGATACTAAACACTCACCTAAGTAGAACGTTGCTCCACTGGTGCTTCGTCGGTCATCAATATAGCCTTTCCAATCTATGTCTATGTAGGCAATTAGTGATAGATCCTTTCCTTTTGGATACCATAGCCCAAACTCTTTTGTTCCTTTGATATATCTGAAAATCCTCTTCACTGCTAATACATGTGATTCCTTTGGTTTTGCTTGAAATCATGCCACTTGTCCAACTTCTTGCATTACATCTGGTCTGGATGTTATCACATAAAATAGGCTGCCAATCATTGACCTGTATTGACTTTGATCTGTAGACTTTGAATCATCATCTTTGCTCAACTTGCAACTGGTTTGCATGGGAGTGACAACTGGTTTGCAATCTTCCATTCCGAACCTCTTTAGCATTTCTCTGATATACTTGGTTTGAGAAATAAAAATTTCTTAGTTGCTTTGATGTATCTGAATTCCCAGAAACAAGAATAGTTCTCCAAGTAATGACATTTCAAATTCATTATGCATGTCTTTTGCAAATTTCTGGCTTAACCTGTCATCATCACTACCAAAAATAATATCATCAACATAAACTTCAATTAATAAAATATTACCTTGACTTACCTTGATG
>ML798252.1:116381-167455 GCA_009831015.1 Picea engelmannii | reverse complement strand
GTGGGTTGAGTGGACGTAGGAGATGGGGAGTAGTGGATGAGGGAGTGAGGGGGGTAGGTTTAGACTTAGGATAAATTTGTTTAGTTTTATGTTTTTTTTTTAAGTTTTTTTATATGTTTTTTAATGTTTTTAATTTTTGTTATATATTTTTTTAATATTTTGTTTTTAATTTTTAATTTTATATGTTATTTAATATTTTACTTTTTATTATATGTTTTATATTATGTTTATTTTAAATATATTTTATTACTTTGTTTATATTTTATTAATTATTTAATGTTTTTGTAATTTTCTTTTTTATTTAATTTCTTAACTAATCCTAATTACTAACTAATTACTAACCTAGATTTATTAACCTAATTAATAATTGATTAATTAATAATTAATTAATAATTAATCAATTATTCAACTAGTTGTTTATTAACCAGTTTAACCTATACTAACTACATTAATATTTTTCTTTATCCTAAGTCTGTTTGATTATGGACAGGTGAAGGTGGGTAAGGCGAAATCAATGGGGCAAAAGGGTAAGGGGAGAGAGGGCGCAGCATGTATGAAGGATGCAGCAAGGTGATGGAGAATTGAGCGACAAGAATGGAGGGAGGAAAACGGAATCACCTGAGCCATACTTTGTCACCGGGAGAGATCCCAAATCAACAGTCGAAGAATCGACTCGCCTATAATTATAGGACCCTAACACCAATCATGTGTAAACTACTCATCAATATGTACCAACATCATCAACTATACACCTCATGTATGTGCCAACTCATCAACTACTTGTCTCAACCATGTACTCAACATGTACCTCAACCAAAATCCTTCATCAATTGCATCATCCAAATCTGATTTGTAGCTATGTAATAGACCTAGTGTAAATGATCACATTCCTTGCTGAATTCTGGCTTATTCTAGAGAGCGACCTTGTAGAGAGTGCCCCGCACAGAATATTTGTTGAAATGATATGAAACTATTCCACAACATAATACATATTGTACCCTAACTAACACATTTGGTTGCACATAATTTGGATCTGTTATTAATAAGTTATGACATTTTTACCCGAAACACCTGTTTTTGACTAGTTTCAGGACTAGCTACAAACCCTATTTTACACGGAGTGTAACTCCAAAAATACAATGACCCACAAGATGAATTTTTTACCACAGATAATTGGATATGTTTTCTCAATGGAATAGAAATTTCATGGTCTGAATCATTATAGAAAAAAAGTTATAGCGAAAATGGTGACAGGACCTGTAACTAACATACCTTAGAAAGCACCATCAAAAGAATTTATCCTTCCTTGCATTTCGGCCTTATTTTCTTCACCTTCCCTCAAAATTTCGGCTTAGATATCCTTCCTTACCTCAAACACCTATAGATATTGAATATTCTCAAGTGTGATTCAAATAAGAGAGATTTTCCTCTTATTTATACTCTCCAAGTAGCTTCCTTAAAAACATCTTCTAGGTCACTTGGCCCACTTTCCTTATTTTAGGGTTAACCCACTTCTAATTTCTCCATTAAATTTATTATTGAAATAACTTATTTTGTATTCAATTTGAATTATAATACACTCATCACTTCACTTTATTATTTAACTTTTAAAATCTTTTAAACCACTTTGACTACTTTGACCCTTTGGGGCTTCTAGATGACATATGAGGGTCCTCCAACTTCGTAAGGCCATAACTCTCAAACCGTGAGGAGTTATGTGATGTTCCACATACCACCAGAAATGGCATGACATGTACTATCCATCTAGAATAGTATTATCTAAAAATATATCATAACTCATATTTTTACCCATCAAACAAATTTGGGTCCATTACCCAAACCTGAGGTCTCCAACTTCTCATGGCCATAACTCTCTAACCGTGAGGGGTTATGTGACGTTCCACATACCACCAGAAATGGCATGACAAGCACTATCCATATAGGATAGTTTCCCTGAAAAATGCATTGTCCTTCATCTCATTATTCCACAATTAGGCATGGGTTCTCTTACTCCACAAAGCGTCTTCCCGTGAGGGCTTTCACCATAAGGGGACCACTTTGGAGTTCATCCATATTTAATTCTTATCAACCATGAAAAAAAAATAATGAGTCATATTTACATCAAACAATCTTGGGTCCATTACCCAAACCTTTTTGCTATGAGGCTTTCTTCAAGGGTTGGCATCAATGACAACCAACCTTAATCAACATCCATACCTTTCCTTGCCATGACATGCCTTTCCTTTCCATGCCATAACATTCCATTACATGCCATGCCTTGCCTTGCCATGCCATGCCATGACATGACTTTCTTTTCCATTCCATGCCATGTCTCGCCTTACCATGCCATGCCTTGCCATGCCATGCCTTGCCTTTTCATGCCATGCCATGCCATGAATATCCTTGTCATGCCTTGGATTTATTTCACTTTCCATGCCATGCCATGCCTTGTCTTGCATTTCCTTTCCATGCCATGGCCTTGCCTTGCCTTTCCATTGCCATTGTTTGTAAAAATATAGTTATTTTCATCGTTAGAGAGAATTTGTTATCAAGTTAATTTATTAAAAAAACAATGGCATTCATGTATCATACCCTATTGTTTTCCTAAAAACAAAATGCTTGTACTAAATGAACAACTTCAATACATAAAAATTACAATCAAAAGATTCATTAAGCATGTAATTCTACAACTTATTGTCCCATCTATATTAGATAAAAATACTTGCATGAGAATTTCAATCTCATAACATAAGCTCTCTTTATTCATATATCTAAGGTATTTTCATATCTGTGAAACATTGATTATCATAATTAATAGGATTTACGTAGACCTATGCCTAGACCTTGCCTTACCTTTCCATGTCTAGATTTTCACAACCTTGTCATGTCTTGCCTTGCCTTTCTTTTCCTTTCCTTGCATTTCCATACATAGACCTAGACCAATACCAATACATTTCCTTGTTGTGCCTTGCCATGTCCCTAAATGACTTGAGGAGGCAAGTTGCAACTCATGATAAAACTAAAACCGAGACTTGGATGGATGAACCGTCAGTTTCATTGAATCTAGGGCACTGAGTTTCGGCTAGTGGCGTCTGTCCATTATCATTCCATTGAACAGAAAACCATTTGTTGCAGGATCTCCAACACTATGGTTTTCTTAATGAGGCATAGTGCAATTTCTGAACGAGAGGTTGATTTTCAATAACATTGTTTTAGGAAATTGTGGGTAGTATAGTCACGTGGCCCTTGGTAAAATAGACGTGTGAGAGATTATGGAACTTCATTATGTTGCTCGATTTGTATTTTATTCCCATGGACCAAATTTTTGACAAGTCCGTGAATGACTTGAGGGGGCAAGTTGAAAATCATGATAAAACTCAAACTAGGACTCAAATGAATGAATCGTCGGTTGAATTGCATATGAGGCATCGGGTTTCAACTAGTGGGGGCCATTCGCTATCATTCCATTGAATGAAAAACATTTTTTTGGAGGATCTCCAACACTAGGGTTTTGCTCAATGAGACATAGTGCAATTTCTGAACGAGAGGTTGATTTTGAAGAACACCATGTTGAGAAATTGTGGGTAGTGTAGTCACGTGTGCCTTGGAAAAATAGACGTGCGGGAGATTACAAAACTCTATTATGTTGCTCGGTTTGGATTTTATACCCCTGGTCCAAATTGTCAACATGTCCCTGAATGGATTGAGAAAGCGAGTTGCAACTCACTATAAAAATCAAATAGGGACTCGGATGGACGCACCATCAGTTTCATTGGATTCCGGGCACCAAGTTTCAACTAGTGGGGCCCATCCATTGTCATTCCATTGACCAAAAAATTGTTTGTTGGAGGATCTCCGGCACTAGGGTTTTGCTCAATGAGGCATAATGCAATTTCTGAATGAGAGATCGATTTTTAGGAACATTTTGTTTGGAAATTGTGGGTAGTGTAGTCATGTGGACCTTGGTAAAAAAAAGGTGCAAGATCTTATGGAACTCCGTTATGTTGCTCGGTTTGGAATTTATGCCCCTGGACCAAATTTTTGACATGTCCGTGAATGAATTGAGGAAGGGAGTTGCAACTCGCGATAAAACTCAAATCAAGACTTGGATGGATGAACCGTCAATTTCATTGGATCTGAGGCACCGGGTTTAAGCTAGTGGGGCCCATACACTATCATTTTGTTGACTTAATTTTTTTTTGTTGGAGGATCTCTGGTACTAGGGTTTTTATCAATGAGACATAGTGAAATTTTTGAATGAGAGGTTGATTTTAAAGAACACTATGATGGGAAATTATGGGTAGTGTAGTCATGTGCACCTTGGAGAAAGAGACGTGTGGGAGCTTACAGAACTCTGTTATGATGCTTGGTTTGGATTTTATACCCCTGGTCCAAATTGTTGACATGTCCCTGAATGACTTGAGAAGGTAAGTTGCAACTCACGATAAAACTCAAATCGAGACTTCGATGGATGAACCGTCAGTTGCATTGGATCCAGGGCACTGATTTTCAGCTAGTAGGGCCCATCTGTTGTCATTCCATAAACCATTTTTTGGAGGATCTTCGGCACTAGGGTTTTGATCAATGAGGCATAATGAAATTTTTGAATGAAAGGTCAATTTTCAAGAACATTGTGCTGGGAAATTGTGGGTAGTGTAGTCACATGGGCCTTGGTAAAATAGACGTGCAAGAGATTATGGAACTTTGTTATGTTTCTCGGTTTAGATTTTATGCCCCTGGACCAAATTGTCAACATGTCCATGAATGGCTTGAGGAGGTGAGTTGAAACTCATGATAAAACTCAAACCGAGACTCGGATGGAGGAACCATCGGTTGCATTGGATGTGAGGCATTGGGTTTCATCTAGTGGGGCCCATTCACTATCATTCCATTGACGGGAATTGTTTTTGTTGGAGGATCTCTGAGACTAGGGTTTTTCTCAATGAGACATAGTGCAATTTCTGAATGAGAGGTTGATTTTCAAGAACATTGTGTTGGGAAATTATGGGTAGTTTATTCATGTGGGACTTGGAAAAATAGATCTGTGGGAGATTATGGAACTCCATTATGTTTCTTGGTTTGGATTTTATGCCCCGGGTCCAAATTATCAACATGTCCTTGAATGTCTTGAGAAGGCGAGTTGGAACTCATGATAAAACTCAAAACAGGACTCGGATGGACAAACCATCTATTGCATTGGATCTGGGGCACTGGGTTTCATCTAGTGGGGCCCATCCATTATCATTCCATTGACTAGATAACTATTTGTTGGAGGATCTACGACACTAGGTTTTTTCTCAATGAGGCATAGTGCAATTTTTGAACGAGAGGTCAATTTTCAAGAATACTGTGTTGGGTAATTGTGGGTAGTTTAGTCATGTGGGCCTTGGAAAAACAAACATGCGGGAGCTCATGAAACTCTTTTATGCTACTCGGTTTGGATTTTATTCCCCTAGACCAAATTGTCGACATGTACCTAAATGGATTGAGGAGGCAAGTTGCAACTTCTGATAAAAGTCAAACCGGGACTCGGATGAATGAACCATCAGTTGCATTGCATCTGGGGCATTGGGTTTCAGCTAGAGGGGCCCATATTCTATCATTATGTTTCCCGAACAATCATTTCTTGGAGGATATTCGACACTAGGGTTTTTCTCAATGCTTATTACATATGTTTGAAAGGCATGGCAAGGAAAGGCATGACATGGCATGGCAAGGCATGACATGGGAAGTAAAGGCATTGCATGGAACGTGAAGGAAAGACAAAGCATGGAAAGGTAAGGTATGGCATGGAATGGAAAGGTAAGGCAAGGGATGACATGGCATGGAAATACAAGGCATGGCATAGAAAGGTAATGAAATGCAAGGCATGGCAAGACATCTCATGGAAAGGAAAGGCAAGGCAAGGCATGGAATGGCATGAGAAGTGAAGCCAAGGAAAGGCATGGCAAGGCAAGACATGGCAAGGCAAGACATGGCATGGAATGGCAAGACATGTCATGGAAATACATGTCATGGCAAGGAAAGGCAAGGCATGGCATGACATGGCATGGTAAGGCAATGCATGGCATGGCAAGGCAAGGCATGGCATGGCAAGGCAAGGCATGGCATGGCAAGGCAATGCATAGCGTGGCATGGAATGGCAAGTGAATGCAATGGAAGGAATGGAATGGAATTTAATTCATTATACTCCCTCCATTTCTCTTTAATGTGTGCATAGAAAGTTCCAAGATGATATCTCATGCTTTTTCATAACTTCCTTAGTGTCTTGGCACTTTTTCCAGGTTTAAAGGCTTCATATCATGGTTGGTTTGTTTTATAATGGAATAGCTCTCTTTTTATTTATGTCCAACTTCCATAAAACTCTCTCTTCTTTTTTTCTAACAACCTCTTATTATTCATTCAAATTTCCCATGCATGAATTATAGAGAGAGAGTTCCAACTCAACTTCTTCCTAGTTCTAAGAGTGTAGGGGAAACAACTTCATAATTTTTAGTAAGTGATGGCCTAGATTTAGGAATTTTTTTCCTCCACTCCTCTTAACCTCTTAACCACAAAGCTCAACATGTTCCTGCATCACGGCATAATTACTATGGAGATCCCTTTTGGCCCAATGATTTTTCATATATATTTTATAATAATTTTAATATTATTGCATGCAAAATAGGTTTAGCTATTGTAGATACCATCAATAATTGATGACTCAGAAAATTTATTTGTAACTCCTTTGAAGATATTTGGACAAATGATATATTTTCTTTCCATTCTAAATACTCTATACACTATGCCAAGAGGCAACTATGGATGATGAGGGATATGCACCATACAACTTCCTCATAATTCACCTTAAGATATCTTCGACACTGTAAGATAATTTACAATGATTTTAACCTCCCCTGCCATATCTGACCATGCTATCACCACCACCACTTCTTGCTGTATCCAAAAGTGATGGAAATTGACAAAGAAAAAAAAATAGAGATGGTATAGTTTTATTTTAGGATTTGTAAAGGTTTTGGATTGCTCCAAAAACTCTTAAAATCGCTTAAATCATAAGAAACTATTCTTTTAGAATTTTGACATGTATAAAGCATCCATCCTATTTTTTTCCAATTTCTCTCCATAGAACTTTATCTAAAAATAATTCATTTTAAAGAATTTTTAATATTTTATAATTTAAATATTTAAATTCTAATTAAAAATGTTACATTAATGTTAATTATCTTACATTAAAGTCAATAATGTTACATAAATCTTGATGATGTTACATTTATGATGCTACATTAAATTTAATAGTGTTACATTCATAACGTTAGTTAATAATGTTACAATAATAATGTTGGCGTTGTCTAACAGTTCTACGAAATGGATTTTTTTGATAGAATTCGATGACATAAATCTGCACGAAATCACTATTTTTTATTGTTTAAAATCCATTTCTAAATGCAGAAATGGATTCAACATGCTGAAAACCCCATGGCACTTAGATTATACAAAAATAATCACTCGAATATGCGGCTCTAACAATTTATTGTTGGATTTTGGGCAAATGTTCATGGAAAAAATCATCGGAGAAGAGTCATTTCGTAGAAAGTTTAGACTACAGAAATAATGTTAATTGATATTGATGAAGTAATAAATATAATGGTTGAGGAGATAGTGAATGTAAATCGTCATAAAATCAATAAACACCATTTCATAAATATTCATGTTTGAGTGAAATATATAAATGTGGGTACTTGGTAATAATAATGCTACATAAACTTTGAATATGATTAATGTTATATCGGTGTGTGCGCGAAGTTGGTGGTCGAAAAAGTGGCAAGGGGGTCAACAGGAACATGTGAGTGTTCTCATAAACATGCACGTGTTCCTAACCCTATAGTTTTGGAAGTGCCCAAACTTCCACTCAACTTGCCACGTAGGTTTACTAGCAGGAATGCGTGTGAATTCCTAAAAGTGTGTGCCCATTCCTTTGCTAAACATTTTTTAAAGGGCTGCGAGCGTGATTTTTCCAACAAAAAGGAGCTAGAGAGGAGAAGCAAGGTGAGGATGTTTCCACCATGTCCCATTCAATCCAGGTATGTTTGATTTCTCTTATTTTTCTACAAATTTAGTCATTTCCAATTTAGTCTTTTGCTCCCAAGAATCTAAATTTTAAAGAAATTTGTAATTTTCTATTTTAATTAAAACTCCAACCTAATTTACATGCCATGGCTTATTAAATTGCAGTGTATATAATAGAATGGAACCTGGAGACAATGTAAACTGCTCAGAAGAAAACCAAGGAGAGAAAAACCCCAACCCACCACAACCACCCAATGTAAACACTCTAATTGATGAGGGGTTGGTTATATTAAGAACCCTTGAGGAACAATTAAGGGACACTAGAGAGCCTAGAAGAGTCTCCTTGGCCACTTCTTTGGACGTCATTTTGAACCTCATTGCAAGTTCCCAAGGGAGATTGACCTATATTTATGATTATAGGGCAAGAATGTGTGAGTACTATAATACTGGTTTGGACAGAAACCAAGTCAGAGACTTGGGAATTTCAAAAAAACAAATATTGTCTATTTTTAGGGATCCTACAAATGGACAAGAATTACCATTGACAAAGAAACGCATCTTCATTTATTGTTGCATCCAACCCTATATTAGTCAAAGCTGGATGGATAAGTGGTATATGGTATATGATAAACCTCCATGCAATACATGGAGGTGCCCTTATATTTTTTGAGAAAATTATGGGCTACGCTTATTTTGCGTACACATGTCAACTAATTTGACATGGGTGACTTACAGGGGGTGGGTCGAGGATCCGCACAGGACCGAGATAATTATAGGCGCAATCCCATGTTAGGTCCTCATCCCCTTAGGAGAATGCATGACCCCCCTACCAAGCATCCTCTTGTTCCAGAAAGCTTGCAACAGGTACAACTAGCCATTTCATCATTGAC
Organism: Picea engelmannii; assembly: GCA_009831015.1. Taxonomy (NCBI): domain Eukaryota; kingdom Viridiplantae; phylum Streptophyta; class Pinopsida; order Pinales; family Pinaceae; genus Picea; species Picea engelmannii. The sequence continues at coordinate 158,498 of ML798252.1, read as the reverse complement.
TCATAGCCTAGTACAATGTAGTTGCTTTATTGCACTATATTGGCATGGGGTTCCTGCCCGTGATGTTGATAGAGGGGTTGGAGCTTCATCATGCACAACAGAGTATAGTGAGGAGAGGGAACATGGACATAGAAGCCATCCATGTGAACCTCACATATGCATGAGTTTCAGGACAATATGTTATGGGTCTATAGATCCTACTGGATAACATAGCTTCATGGAGGAGGTTAGTATCTTAACCCTCTCTATGTTCTTTAGTATTATATATTTGTTTTTTGTTTTGTGTATTTATATCGATGTTTTATTGTATGTTTTTTTGTGGTTGTCATTCATGAGTAGTAGACCCTCTACACCCATAGATGCATCAGTTCCTCGATGGTGTAGCATTAGATGCAACCTACTCATTGGGCACACCCCATAGACAGGTATGTGTCACATTTGATAAATTCACCATAGTCACTTCTTTATTTTATGACATCCTCAAATTTTTAATGTTCTTGTGTTTCTACAAGATTTGGGACTAGGCAATGCCAGGGAATTTCCATCTGCGATGGAAAAAAATATTGCATCACATGTATCATGTGTAGAGTTAAATATCATATAATTCTCAAATTTTTTGTGTTTATGTTTTCAAATTTTACTATTTGCTACTAATAGTTCAATATTATTAATATGTATGTAGGTTGTTGGCATATTTGCTAGTTATAGTACTACTGCACTCCCTGGGCACCTGGGCTTTGCTTCTAGGTTACCTTTCTCCATGCCTAGGGAGTTGTAATCACTTGTACATCATGTGGGGGTCTATCACAGTCGAACCCCAACATCTATCTTATTCCATGCATCCTCAATGGATTCACACGCATTCCACCCAGCTGCACCACCCCTTCTATCACATCCATCCACAATGGATGCACCTGTATTCCACCCAACCCCACCACCATTTCCATCAGCCCCATCAATCGACGCTACCACAATAGAGGTTTCCTTGGAGCAGGTTCTACAACCTAGTGCTCCATCTTCCAACGAAACTCCATCGAGGCCTAACATATTCACGATGAGATAATGTGTTGATGGTAATTTTTTATGTATCATGAATTTGATTTTACACATATTTGTTTAATTTTCTTGACTTGATCCTTGTAACTGATGCAGAGTGACATCACAAAGAGATTGGAGTTGCGAAGGAGGGTAACACCCTCATGATTGACAGTAGCATATGCGGTGAGTAGTCTTAGGTTAAATTACAAAGTATCATTTTGTATGTGTATTAATTCATTAAGGAAAAAAAACTTATAACAATGTTTTTTTCTTTGTGCAATCTTTAGAGTATCGAAGCACGCCCAGGCCTAGAACCACTTGAGGTGCTTCTTTGAGAAATAGAAGAAAGATAGATTTCTAGGATTCTCCTGAGGGTGGCGAGGGTGGTAGTGGTCAATGATTGACCAATTACTGCCATATTGTATCTAAGACATCATATGGATGATTTTTTATGTTAGGGAACTTGTCGTCGCTTTGTATATTGGCCACGAGGTGCCATTTTGTAAAAAATGTACAATTTAGACAATGTTGACTACACACACACACACACACACACACACATTTCATGACACATTTTTTTTATTATTCTCATTGTTTTTTCATTTTATGTCGATGAATATATGAATTTCAAAGTGTATCAATTTTATGTGTATTAATCACGTGATTTTTTTTCTAAAGTGATTATAAATACTTGTGTTTCACATTAACGAATATCTTATGGTGGAAAAGATTTCTAAGTGCTAAATCCATAAGAAATTAATGGTTCTCAAGTAGCATTGCTTCCTAATCAACCATGTATCTCTACATCATCGATAGATCATTCCTTCTGAATTATTTCCATGAATGTTGTGGATATCCATATTCTAACTCACAACAAATAATATGGACTACCTCTTGAATTATCTCCATCTAAATCCAATGACAATCCACCCTCAAATAATTGTCACTTGAAAATATTGTGACCTAAAAAATGGCATATTACAATACTTTATTATAGAAATAAGTTCTCATTTATCTTCTACATATTTGTAAATCACTTAATAATATCAGTTGAATGTTATGCCAAATTAACCTCCATAACTAGCACTAGAATTATTCAATTATAAAGATGACATAAGATAACATTCAATTATGCAAGTACACAACATTTGGACAACCCAAACACTTCATATATATTTAGAATATGGAGTACATGCACCTACCAATATCTTATCACAGGTTTTCATAAGCGGGCTCTTCAAACCCTAGCGAGGGAAACCATAAGATAACATTATCTAATAGAGTTTGATTACTGAAGGGGGGGAGTGAATTAGTAATGAGCAATTATACCAATTATTAATCCTTTAAACCACAATGTATATTCTTTTACTTATTCAACCATGTTCATCTCTTCATCATCAATATCTGACTGTATCATAAGCATTAACATTCATCAGTGCATAATAAACAATAAGAAACACATCCACACAATGCACAGTACACCAATATTTACGTGGAAACCCAATGTGGGAGAAAACCATAGAATGTTTTTCTTATATGTCAATAATTACATTCAAGATGGAAGCACCAACTTCCAATTCTCCGGCTACAACTGAAAGGAGGATCTAACCCCATAGTTTCTCATTCTACAACCTGAGGGAAGCTCCAACTCCCCAATTCTCTGAATACAACCAGAAGGAGGCTACAACCCCCTATATTCTCTGGCAGCAACCGAAATGTGGCTACAACCACTTATCCTTGCCCCATCCAACTTCCCTAAAATATAAGTAGAATGATGGAACCACTGCCACAATGTCACTGTGAGATATATTGTTGTAAACCTGTACCGATTTGTGCTACTAACCTATAATCAACCTGTGCCATTGTCCTGTAACCAGCATGTACATGTGCCTTTCCTGTACCAACAAAACTAAATACACCGAAAACATGTACCAATACTCTCCTCAATATATCAAATTTCATAACATAGATCTCATACCCAAAATCACAAGAATATCACTCAAACCACATGCCAACAATGCACACCAATCATGTACATCAACCATGTACATCAACAATATACAAATATAACCAATAACATGTGCCAATCATGTATCAACAACAAACCAAACTATCCCTCAATAAGATGTATCAATATCACCATGTACTTCAAGTATGTATCTCATCCATGTACCCAATCATATATCTCTACCATATACCAATAACATACATCAAGATAACCAACAAGATACCTCTAGCATTGCACCACACTCTCCATAAATAAAATACCATAAATCCTCACATCAACCATGTACCACAACTTCACTATTATACAACCTCTATCTGTACCAATAACTTCAGCAACGTACCTCAACCAAAATCTCGCAAACATGAACTAATACTAAACTTCAATAAATCTTCCTCGGATCAACTCGACATGTAACACCCCAGGGACGAGCCCCTGTTGAATTGTAATTATGTTTATAGGCTGGTGATCTAAGTGTTTATAAGTTGGAATACTTATGTGTTTATTAGGCCGGAGAGCCCAGATGTTAAGGCCAATAAGCCTGATTTTGTATATGTAAATACTCACATCATTAATAAAATTACGTTGTTGCGTGTAGACCAACCATGAAGAAAGAGTTATGGGGGACTAAGCTCCACTAGGTAGGGAAAGGGAATGGGATAAGTGTCTAGGAATAGGGGATAAGCTAGAGGCCTTACCTATAAAGGAATAATATTATATTAGTATTTCCTAGAGGCTAAGGTTTGACATAACCATGTTTTCCTAAGTTCCTCAGGAAGGGGAACGAGTGTTAAGTGGAGCTCATGCAGTTTCAAGAAGAAATGTGTCAACCTGGGTGCATGCAGTTTTTAGGTGGGAAATTCAGCTCGTTGGGGGTTCCCTCACCATTTTGGCGATCGCCGCCACTCTGGAAAGTCTTCCATACTTCCTGCTGATGCACGCACTGAGACAAAGAGAGGCTTGACATAGCCATCCATTGCCTCCATCGTCGATCTCTACAACTTCTTAAACATGCAGACCCGTGTTATGAAGCTAACCATTTTTCCCGTGAAGAAAAGCATGACTACATAGTTTCTGATCCATATTGCACCTTATCCTTTGATGTTTCTACCCACGTTTTCTCTGGAATATTCTGGCTTGTTGTCATTACCAAATACCATACCCAATTTTTTCTGCGGAGGTTACCCACTGGACTTAGGAGCTAGATAGAAGAGGCAGGTTGGTTGGCCTGTGAGAAACTCTCTCCAGGTGAGAGAGTGTGCTGAGGAAGTGAGTTCTCCTAGAGGGAGTCCCGTAGCAGATACAACACTCTGAGACTTCTGGTCCATCTTGTTGTTGAAGCCCTAGAAGGGAGGTGGACAATCGATGGACTTGTGATAGTGAAGGTGCACACTCCCAGGGTGGGAAAAGCATGTGGGGAATGAGATTCTATGGGTTGTGGGCATAAGTGGATATTGGGAGAAAATCATTCATGTTGATCTGTGTGACTTTACTTTTGTCCTTGCCAAGCCTAGGAATCCCTTACCTGGTGGAGTTTAGTCCTAGCTCGGGGGTGACTTACTGCTGAGCGTGATGAGCAACGTTGTCTAAGGCTGGGAGGTTCATGGAAGGTTTGCACGCAGTTGGTGGTCATCTATTAAAAGATAAGTACCAAATATATGTTCTTTGTATGATGTGTATCTTGAAATCAAGTTATAATGTTATTAGAATTATCTGTATATATTGCATGTATGTTTTAATGTTTTTCTGCATGAATAGGTGTATGAACAAAATACTATAATTGTTTAAATTGGAATAGATAGATATGTATATAAGTATATATGGTATCAGAGCATGAAAATTATTTGGTGGTATGGCTTGGCCTGTTGGTTAAGGCTGGGAATGTCACAAAATGGTATCAGAGAAGAAAAGGAAAAGCTACAGTTGATTAGGTAGCGTTACTCAACAGAGGATGAGGGTCAGGGACGTCACAAATTGGTAGCATAGCAGAGAAGCAAAGATACAGTCGTTGGGTAGTGTTTCCTGATTGAATTTGATGGTCGGGGGTGTTAGAAATTGGTATCAGAGCCATGGTTTCGAAACTGAGCCTGGATGGGTCATGTTAGGGGTTAACGAGACAAAGGTTTCAGAATAGCAAATTGTTATAGAGAGAAACAAAATATGAACCTCAAAGTGTCACTGGGATTATGTTTAGAAGCTCAGGAAGTATAGCGGTTTAAGAAAACCAACAGAGAAAGAAGTCACAACAACTGTTGTGTTGGGCCATGAGGTTTAAATTTGGGCTGTATGATCTATTCAAGAGAAGGCAGACCTTCACATTCTTCAGATTTATAAAAGGTGCAGGAAAGTTAAATCCTAAGTACTTTGGACGTCACGACCTCGAAAAAGTTTACGTGTTATAGAGCAGAAAGGGCCAAATCCCAAAGTTGTGAAGTTTCGAAGTGGATATACACTATAGATCCGGGGAAAAGATCTTGACCGTTGGATCGGCCAAAGTTAGATCAAAACCGTTATATCAAGCCAGGAGCAAGAGGTAAGGCACAATGATGAAAAATAGATCTCATCCATCAGATATGCGCGCAAGTGATTGTGAGTTGTACATCTCACAACAGTTCGGAAGTTCAACGTTCGGGAGAAACAAAGTATGCTAAGGCGAAAAATCATGAAGTCTGGAGTTGATCTAGACCATCCATCAAAAGGGGCATGTGTCAACAGATTAGCTTGTTCGGGAATTTGAAATTCGGGAGAAACAAGGTGTGCATAGTGCAGAAACTTTCGAAGTCCTGAAGTCTGGAGTTGATCTCGACCATTCATCAAAAGGGACATGTGTCAACAAATCGACTTGTTATGGAATTCGACATTTGGGAGAAACAAGGTGTGAATAGAGTGGAAACTCTCAAAGTCCCGAAGTCCGGATTTAATCTGGATCATCCATCAAAAGGGACATGTGTCGGTAGATCAACTTGTTTGGGAGTTCGATGTCCGGGAGAATTGGAGTGTGCTAGTGTGGAAACTCCCGAAGCCCGAAGTCCGAAGTTAATATGGACCATTCATCAAAAAGGGACACATGTCGAAAGATCATATTGTTTAGGATTTTGACGTTCGGGAGAAACGAGGTGTGCTAAGGTGAATTATTTTGAAGTCCCGAAGCTCGAAGTGACGTGGCATGATGACATCGCCAGTGGTGATGTGGACCCTTCCTAGACATGCCATGTGCCACCACCTTAATTGTTGACAGTTGTACCATGTGGACCCTAGAAAAAAAATTAGTTCGAAAGTTCGTAGTTTGGGAGATTTGAGGAATGCAAGTGTAAAATATTCTGAAGCCCGAAGTATCGAAGTGACGTGGCCTGCTGACATCACCAGGGATGACGTGGAAACATGGGACATGTGCCACATGTCAGTGAGTTAAGAACCTTTGGAATATAGAAACTCTAGTCAAAATGTGACATGTGTCACCCATCATATTGGACCACGTGTCCGCTTCTAGTATTCCACCATGTGGCACTCTTCTTGAGCATAGTTATTGGGGCCCCTGATGGTCGCAGGGGACGTGTGGCACCAGATCCTACATTTTAGAAGAAGCCAGTGCAAGTGGGTGGAGAAATAACTTCCGAAGGATGAATATCCGGATTTCATCGACGTCGTCCATCAACAGAGGACATGTGTCATCGTATCCTTCACTTCAGAGGATAGTCACTTCGAAGGAAAGTAAGGTCATGTGGGTGTATAAATTTCGAAGTCTAAAGCGTTGAAGTTCATCGTGATCGTTGACATTCATGGACATGTTTCAGAAGATCTGACACTTTGGAGAGTTGTCACTCCAGAGTTTTGTGGCATTGAAGGATTTAGAAACCATGAAGCATGGTGTCCCGAAGCTAATTGTGACCATTGATTTCGGTAGAGAACGGGGACTTTGATCCCTCTCACATGGAAAATGTTGGTTAGTGCAATTGGCTATAGGATCCAAGAGAAAGATTGTTGAGTTGGTTAAATCATGTCCAGTGGGCATGAATGGACTAAGTACCAAGGAATATTTGAACATCTTGCATTTGGGATCATATGATTGCCTAATTGGTATGGATTGGTTGGACCAACACCATGCCATATTAGACTGTCATAACAAGGCATTCACTTTCCTGGATGAGGAAGGAAATCAGAGAGCATTTCAAGGAATTCCTAGGGAAGTTACTATCCGAGAAATCTCAACAATGCAGCTAAAGAAGTGTTACAGGAAGGGCTGTCAAATATTTGCAGCCCATATGGAGGAAGTATATAAGGATAAGGTGCCAATTATGGAGGATCATGCAGTCCTGGAAGATTTTGAACATGTGTTCAAGGAGGTACTAGGACTACCCCCAAAGAGAGATATTGATTTCTCTATAAATTTGATACATGGGGCAACTCCAGTATCAAAGAATCCTTACAGAATGAGTACACTAGATATAAAGAATTCGTAGATGTAGCTTGTAAAACTTCTAAAGAAGTGGTATATACGCCCAAGTGTGTCACTTTGGGGTGACCCAGACTTGTTCGTGAAGAAGAAAGATGAGACATTGAGATTGTGCATCGATTTTAGAAAGTTGAACAAAATGACTATAAAGAACAAGTATCCTCTACCAAGGATTGATGATCTCTTCGATTAGTTGAAGGATGCAAGAATATTTTCAAAGATAGATCACAGGTCGGGATACCATTAGGTAAGGATTAAAGAGGAAGACATCAGCAAGACCGCCTTCAGGACAAGGTATGGTCATTATGAGTTCACAGTGGTGCCATTTGGGTTATCAAATGTGCCAAATGTTTTCATGTGCCTAATGAATGGTGTTTTCAGAGAATATTTAGACAAGTTTGTCATTTTCTTTTTTGATGACATCCTTGTATATTCCAAGTCGGAAGCAGAGCATGAACATCATTTGAGGATGGTGTTGTAAGTGCTAAGAGAGCATCAATTGTATGCCAAATTGAGAAAGTGCTCATTTTATCAAAACAAAATTCACTATCTGGGGCATATCATATATGAAGAAGGGATAGAAGTGGACCTTGAAAATATTGAGGCCATTAAAGGGTGGACAACACCTAAAAATGTGACAGAAGTCATATCCTTCATGGGTCTAGCTGGCTACTACAGAAGGTTCATTGTAGGGTTTTCGAGAATAGCTCATCCCATCACTTCCTTACAAAGGAAGGGGAAAAAGTTTCAATGGATAGAAGAATGTGAAAAGAGCTTCCAACAATTGAAGAAGTTGTTAACCAGTGCTCCAATTATAAAGATTGCAGATCTGAATGAATATTTCGTGGTTTGCATTGATGCATGCAAAGGAGGACTAGGTGGAGTCCTTAGTCAGAATGGGTTTGTGATAGGCTTTGAATCCAGGAAATTGAAAGAGCATGAAAGGATCTATGCCACTCACGATATGGAGTTGGAAGCCATAGTGCACACTTTGAAGCAATGGAGGCACTACCTCATGGGAAAGAGGTTTGAGTCGAGGACAGACCATAATGGTCTGAATTATTTGTTTGATCAGACTAATTTGAATGCTAGGCAAAGTAGATGGTTGGAATTCCTCTGTGAATATGACTTTGATATCAAGCATATCAAAGGAAAGGAGAACAAAGTGGTTGATGCACTCAACAGGAGAGTGCATGAACTGCATGCTACATCCATTAGCATGTATCAGACGAATGTTAAAGGTAGAATTTTGGAAGCTACAAAAGTTGATTTGCATTACATGGAGAAGGTAACAAAGTTGCAGCAAGGTAAAATGTAGCAGAAAGTTGAAGATTATGAATTAGGAATTGATGGAATTCTCTTGTACAAAAATAGAGTTTATGTACCTAGTTCTCATGAATTGAGGAGTATGACCTTGAAAGAGATGCATAATGTACCTTATGCGAGACACCCCAGATATCAAAAAACAGTTTCAGCAGTCAAGAGCCATTACCTTTGGCCAGGTATGAAGAAAGAAATTGCAGAGTACATTGCCAGATGTATGGAGTGTCAAAGGGTCAAAGTTGAGCATAGATACCCAGCTGGGTTACTGCAACCATTACCCATTCCTTAGTGGAAGTGGGAAGTGGTGAAAATGGATTTCATCACAGGATGACCCAGAACAAACAAACAACATGATTCCATCATGGTGGTGGTAGATAATCTCACGAAAGACACCCATTTTATTCCATTGAAGACTACTCACAAGGAAACTAATGTTGTTGATATTTATATGAGGGAAGTAGCATGCTTTCATGGCATACCCAAGATAGTTGTGTTTGACAGAGACCCAAATTTTACGTCAAAGTTTTGGAGAGGATTATTCAAGGGGTTCAGAACGAACTTGAACTTCATCACAACTTATCATCCTGAGTCTGATAGACAAACAAAAAGAGTAAATCAAGTGATATAAGATATGTTAAGAATGTATGTGATGGAAAAACCATCTAAATAGGAAGATTATCTACACTTGGTAGAATTTCCCAACAACAATGGGTATCAAGCATCACTGAAAATGAGCCTTTTTGAAGCACTTTATGGCATAAAGTGCAACACCCCAGTAAGTTGGGACAACCCAACTGATAGGGAAGTGGTTGGACTACAGTTTCTCAGGGAAATGGAAGAGCAATTGTTAAAGATAAAAAAAAATTGAAGGCTTCCCAATACAGGCAGAAAAACTATTCTGACAAAGGAAGAACCCACAGGGAGTTTAAAGTGGGTGATCATGTTTTCCTGAAGGTGAAAGCCAACAGAAGTTCCCTAAAGATGGGAAGTTGTTCCAAGTTGGAAGCCAAATATTGTGGATCGTTTGAAATTCTAGAAAGGATTGGACCAGTAGCTTATATGCTTTCATTGCCTGGATCCATGACTATTCATAATGTATTTCATGTATCATTGCTCAAGAAGTATATACCTTATGCTAATCATGTGATTGATTGGAATGTGATTCAGGTGGAGCAAGAAGGCACTTTGTATGTGCATCCTTTGCACATACTGGACTGGAAGAGCAAGAAACTCTGGAATCGAGTCATAAATATTGTAAAGGTTCAGTGGACCTGGTACAGTCTAGAGAACGTAGCATGGGAGCATGAAGATGCTATGTAGACAGAGTACCAACATCTTTTTGAAGATTTTGGAAATCTTGTTGTTGTTGTGTAAATAAGTTGCACTGAGGACAATGCAAAATAAGGGGAGGGGATTGTAACACCCCAAGGCCGATCCCCTGCTAAATTGTAATTGTGTTTATAGGATGGTGAGCCAAGTGTTTATAAGATGGAATAATTATGTGTTTATTAGGTCGGAGAGCCTAGATGCTAAGGACAATGAGCCTAATTTTGTATATGTAAATACTCACATCATTAATAAAATTACATCGCTGCGTGTAGACCGACCACAAATAAAGAGTTATGGGGGACTAAGATCCACTAGGTAGGGAAAGGGAAGGGGCTATGTGTCTAGGAATATGGGCTAAGCTAGAGGGATTACCTCTAAAGGAATAATATTATATTATTATTGCCTAGAGGCTAAAGTTTGCCATAACCATGTTATCCTAATTTCCCGGGGAAGGGGAATCAGTGTTAAGTGGAGATCATGCAACTTCAGGAAGACATGTGTCAACCTGGGCACATGCATTTTTTAGGTGGGAAAGTCAACTCGTTGGGGGTTCCCTTACCATTATGGCGATCGTCGCCACTCTGGAAATTCTGCCATACTCCCCACTGATGCACGCACTGAGACAGAGAGAGCCTTGACATAGCTAGCCATTGCCGCCTTCGTCGATCTCAGCAACTTCTGAAACCTCCACACCTATGTTATGAAGCTAACAGTTTTTCCTGTGAAGCATAGCACGATTGTGTAGTGTCTGAGCCAGCCTTAGCCTTTGTTGTTTCTACCCACATTTTCTCTGGACTAGTGTGTCTTGATGTCATTACCAAAGCGCATACCCAATTTTTTCTACGGAGGTTACCCACTGGACTTAGGATCTAGATAGAAGAGGCATGTTGTCCGGACTGCGAGCAACTCTCTCAAGGTGAGAGAGTATGCTGAGGAAGTGAGTTCTCCTGGAGGGAGTCCCGTAGCAACTACAACACTCTGGGACTTCTGGTCCAGCCTGTTGTTGAAGCCTTGGAAGGTAGGTGGACAACCGATGGACTTGTGATAGTGAAGGTGCACACTCTCGGAATGGGACAGGCATGTGGGGAATAAGATTCTGTGGGATGTGGGCATAAGTGGCTCCTGGTAGAAAATCCTTCCTGTTGATCTGTGTGATTTTCCTGTTGTCCTTACCAAGCCTAGGAATCCCTTGCCTGTGAGAGTTTAGTCCTAGCTCAGGGGTGACCCACTGTTGAGCATGATGAGCAGTGTGGTTTAAGGCTGGGAGGTTCGTGGAAGATATGCACGTAGTTGGTGGTCATATATTAAAAGATAAGTACTGAATCTCTATTCTCTATATGATGTGTATCTTGAAATCAAGTTATAATGTTATTAAAATTGTTTGTATATATTGCATGTATGTTTTAATGTTGTTTTTGCATGAATAGGTGTATGAACAAAATGATATAACTATTTAAATTGCATTAGATAGATATGTATATAAGTATATATGGTGTCAAAGAATGAAATGTATTCGGTGGTATGGCATGGCCTATTGGTTAAGGCTGGGAATTTCACAAAATGGTATCAAAGGAGAAAAATAAAAGTTACAATTGATTAGGTAGTGTTACCCGGCAGAGGATGAGGGTAGGGGATGTCACAAATTGGTATCAGAGAAGAGAAGCAAAGATACAGTTGTTGGGTAGTGTTTCCCGGTTGAATTTGATGGCCAGGAACGTTACACTACAACAAGCCCTAAACTTCCAAGAGGGCATCCAACAGATTTACAAGGAAAACCCTCAACCAGATTCATAGATTCAACACTACACATATGAAAACCATACATTTTTCTTATTGTAATGTTTTTTTGCCACGGTTTTGCTACCACAATTATGCTAACGCGATTTTTTTTCCGCACTTTTCTTGCTATGATTTTTTTGCTGTAATTTCCTGCCACGATTTTTCTTCTGGACTTTTTTTGCCGTGATTTTTTTGCCGTGATTTTTCTGCTGCAATTTTTCCTGCCACGATTTTTCTATCACAATTTTTCTGTCACACTTTTCCTACCACGATTCTTCTGCCACACTTTTCCTGCCACAATTTTCCTACCATACTTTTCCTCTATCAATAATACCTTCCCAAATAACCTTTCACAAAATATATATTCAATGATATTCAATAGGTGTTAATGGGAGAGTCTTTCTCTCTTATTTATACTTCCATGTAGATTCCTCAAGGGGTTACCTTATAACTAACTTAACCCATTTTCCTTCTTTTAGGGCTAACCCACTTCTAACCACTTGTCCACTTAACTTAACCACTTTAAACAAATAGTAAATTCTCCACTTCTAGTTGTAGCTAACTTTATTATTTAATTAATTTTTTTTGCAACCACTTTGACTTATCCATAAATAGTAAACTCACCACTTCTTGTTGCAACCATTTTATTATTTAAATAATTTCTCTTTGCAACCACTTTGACAACTTTATTATTTAAATAATTTATCTTTACTCACAACATCTTGTTGCAACTAACTTTTCTATAATTAGTTAATTCATAACTTATTTTCCCTTAAATAACTTCTTGTTGCAACCACTTTATTATTTAATTTTTTTCTTGGTCAACCACTTTGACTATTAAATATTCTCATCACAACTATTTTACCATAATTACCAAACTCACAACTTCTTGTTGCAACTAATTTATTTTTAATTATTTTCTTAATGAAACAACTATACCCATGATTAACTCCTAGTTACCATCAATTTGACCAATATACTTCTTCTAGGAGCTTCTAGAATAATTGACTTCTTTGACCTTCTAGGGGCTTCTATATAACTCATGAGGGTTCTCCAACTTCATATGGCCATAAATCTCTAACCGTGAGGAGCTATGTGACGGTCCACATATCACTAGAAATGGTAGGACATATACTATCCATATAGAATAGTATTACCTGTAAATTCACTAATCTTCATGCCTTTATACCTCAAACAGACTCGGGTCCCTTACCCATGCCTTTGTGCTACCATAATTTTCTACCCGACTTCTCCAAGGGTTGACATCAATCACTAAGGGTTTACATCAATCTACAATATCACTCTCCAAGGGTTGACATCAATGACAACCAATAGTCCAGACCAACTTTCCATCAACCTAAGCCAACTTTCTACCAATCTCCCCCTTTGGCATTGATGGAAACACCAACATTGATGGCAACACTTAGTCATGATAACATTCATGCTTATACTCCTCATCAATGTTTCTATCTCTACCCCTTTGACATCAATGGAAAAGGGTATCTCCCTTTGGAGCTACTCCCCCTAACTGAGTTTCCTTGGGGTTTCTCCCCCTGTATAAATGCCTTTGATCTTTCTCTGTGTTTATAAGCCTCTGATTACTTTCTCTCCCTTCATATGAATAATATCTCCCCCTTTGACAAAGGGTATCACTCTGATGCAACACTGAAGTCATATCACTCATGCTTTCCTTGTGCCAATCACTCCCCCTCGAAACATGCCTCTGTGATCTCTCTCCAAAAATCTAACTCTCTATCCTGCATATGATGAATCTCTTCCCCTGGAATCATACCTCTATTCTTACCTCTCTATATGAAAACTTCCTTGAATGATATTTCTACCTATCTTTTTGGTTATGTTTATCTCTCTTGACTTCTCTGCAAGATGTGTAGAAAATTATAAGTCTTCATGTACCTGCTTCCTTTTGGAGTTATTTTCCATTGGTGCTTATTTATGTAATCAACTGACATATAAGAAAAGAATTCAATAACAAGCATTCAAATATTCCCGTGTAATTATCATCCATTATGATAATGTTCCTTTTTCTATGAACCAATCTATGAATCCATGCTCTCGTCCACTGTCATATATTTGTCCAAACCTGCTAAGTGTTCTTACGAAACCATCTTTGTCCATACTGTCCAAGAATGTACTACACAATTTTCCATAATGTTGAACCATCTATCACTCTACTATCATGAATTCTTCACTACTACAATTGATCAATCTATCATACTATACTTCTGCTAACTGACTTCTCTGAATCTGTCTACTCAAACTCTGCAAGATGCTCGAAGGATAGTTCTCTGGTATGTCTCATCTACCACATAGACTCCCCCTATCTAATATTCATATTACATGGGAGTCTCTAAGTCGGATGGCTCATAACAATTCCTTCTCTGATGTGGAGTCATCATCATCTTCATTTGTAGATTCATCATCTCTTTGAACTCTAACTTCTTTCTTTCTGTATGTTGATTCATCTTTCACTGCAATACCTGAAAGTAAAATCTCTTGAACATGTTCCTTATTTACCTGTCCTTATTTTCTTTCATTTCTTTTACAAACCTTTATGTATCTGACATCTTCATTTTTCTTTGTAAATTTGTCTTCATCTTGTTTTATTCCCAATCTTGCAATCTTTGGGACCTGGTCTTTCTTCACTTGTTTTTCTTGTTTTCTTATCCATACTTTATTATATCTAATATCAATGTTCTCTTTCATGGAAGTATCGATCACGCTTCTACAATCATGAGCTATGTGTCCATAGTTATGACATTTATAAAATTCAATGTTACGTGGGGCCACATAAGCATTTCTTCTTTGAACATTTATTTTATAATCCCTGCAATATGTAACTTTATGTCCAAAGTTGGTACAATAAAAACAATCACTATAACATAAATTTACATACCTGGGAGTGAATGATATTTTTTTTTTTGTCGTCCTTCTGAATTCCTTCATTGACTGATCATGATCATGATTGAATCTTCTTTGTGGCTTGAATATGTATGGTCTTCTTGAAGATGTATCTTTATTAATTTTCTTAGATTTTGGTTGACCATGATTCCCTTCTTTGAGTACTTCTGTATAACTCTTTCTCTTTTCTTCATTCTTCTTTGCTAGCAACCTAGAGTGTTCCTCTTCATTCTCTACAACTGATGTGGATGTTTCTGTCTCTTCAACGTTCTTGTTGAGCTTGATGATTTTACTTCTCAATGTAACAACTTCTTATTCAAGATTCTCAACATCTTCTTCTTTCTTCATTATTTGAGACTTCATGACTTCATATGTTCTCTTCACGTATTCAAGCATGATTTTTAATGTGATTATTTCTTCTTCAAATCCTTTCTCGTCTTGACCAAACTCTTCCTCAAGTTGGTTTAGATCATTAGTTATTTCCTTAATATGATATGTCAATATCTTCTCTCTCATTTCTACTTCTTCCTTTTGTGTTGCTATGTTGGATTCCAAATATTGCTTTTGATCTTCAAGATTTTCTTTGATCTTTCTGGCTTCTTCTAGTTGAGTTTTTAAGTTCTTGATGACCTGTTGGGCTTCTTAAAAAATATGAACACTTTCCTTTTGTTTCGTCAATTATTTCTTGAGTGATTTGTTTTATTCTCTTTCTTTTTGTAGTTCATCTAAAGCATTGATCAATTTTGCTTCAAAATTTTATTATATTTCAATTAGTTTTTTCATCGCATTTCCTTCATGGCATTCCATTTCAAGATGTTCACGTTTTTCACAATCAACGCAAAACCAAATACTTCTGTTTATTATGTACTCTTCATCTTTTTAATCTGTTTGACATGATGAACATCTTTATTCTTGATCTATACCTGCAACTTCTATGACATTGTCTGACTCTGTGATGGGTGAAGAATAGATATTATATAACGTATCTAAAATTTCTTTAGCTGGTGAACATTTACCCACTTTGTCCTTTACTGAATCATATAGTCCTTCCAAAATTAAATCCATTGCAATTTTTTTTATTTCGTTTCAGTTCCTTCTTTATTGTAGTCTTTTCCCTTTTTGAACTATCATATCTTGTAACAATCGATTTCCAAATATCATACCTCTGTGCCTTTAAAAATACTTTTTTCCTTCCACTCCATATCTCATACTTTAAACCATTCTAACCGTTAAATAGTGGTACTCCATTCTTAGAATAATCCATGATATCCTTCCAATGGTTAAACTGTTTCCTAAAGAAACCTACTCTGATACCAATTATTGGATTACTGAAAGGGAGGGGTGAATCAACAATGAGAAATTATACCAATTATTAACCCTTTAAACCACAATGCATATTCTTTTACTTATTCAACCATGTTCTTCTATCCATCATCAATATCTTACTGTATCATAAGAATTACCATTCATCAATGCATAATAAACAATAACAAACACATCCACACAATGCACAATACACCAATATTTACATGGAAACCCAATGTGGGAGAAAACCATAGAATGTTTTTCTTATATGTCAAGAATTACATTCAATAAAACACCAATTTCCAATTCTCCAGCTATAACTGGAAGGAGGCTTCGAACCCCTAGTTTCTCAGGATACAACCTGAGGGAAGCTCCAACTCCCCAATTATTTGGCTACAACCAGAAGGAGGATAGAACCCCCTATGTTCTCCATCTACAACCGAAAGGTGGCTACAACCACCTATCCTTTCCCCATACAACCATCTTGAAATATAAGTAGAAATATGAAACCATTTCCATACTGTCATTGTGAGATATACTTCTCTAAACATGTACCAAACTGTGCCACTAACTTGTGACCAACCTGTGCCACTGTCCTATAACCAACCTGTACCTGTTCCTTTCCTGTACCAACAAAACTAAATACATCAACAACATGTACCAATACTCTCCTCAATATATCAAATATGATAACATAGATCTCATACCCAAAATCACAAGAATATCACTCAAACCATGTGCCAACAATGCACATCAATCATGTACTTAGACCATGTACATCAACACTATACAAAGATAACCAACAACATGTACCTATTATGTATCAACAACAAACCAAAATATGCCTCAATAAGATGTATCAAGATCATCATGTACTTCAAGTATGTATCTCATCCATGTACCCAATCATATACCTCTACCATATACCAATAACATACACCAAGATAACCAACAAGATACCTCTAACAATGCACCACACTTTCCATAAATCAAATACCATAAATACTCACATGAACCATGCGCCACAACCTCACTGTTATACAACCTCTATCTGTACCAATAACTTCAGCAACATACCTCAACCAAAATCCCTCAAACATGAACCAATACTAAACTTCAGTAGATCTGCTTTAGATCAACTCTACAAGAAGACCTAAACTTCCAAGAGGGAATCCAACACATTTACAAGGCAAACCGTCAACTAGATTCATAGATTCAACATTACACATATGAAAACCATACATTTTTCTTCTTGTAGCATTCTCTTACTACAGTTTTGTTGTCGTGATTCTGCTAACACAATTTTTTTGCCGTGGTTTTTCTTCCGCACTTTTTCTGCCGCACTTTTTTTGCTGCGATTTTTCTTCCGCACTTTTTATGCCACCATTTCCTACCGCGATTTTTCTGCCGCACTTTTTCTGCCGCATTTTTCTTGTCGTGATTTTTCTGCCATGATTTTCCTGCAGCACTTTTCCAGACGGATTTTTTCTGCCCCACTTTTATGCCATTTTTTTGCCACACTTTTCCTACCACGATTTTTTTGCTGCACTTTTCCTCTATCAATAATACCTCCCCAAATAACCTTTCACAAAATATGTATTCAATGATATTCAATAGGTGCTAATGGGAGAGCCTTTCTTTCTTATTTATACCTCCATGTAGCTTCCTCAAGGGGTTACTTTCTAACCAAATTAACCCACTTTCCTTCTTTTAGGGATAACTCACTTCTAACCACTTGTCCACTTAACTTAACCAGTTTGTCCACTTAACTTAACCACTTTCCACAAAATAGTAAGTTCTCCACTCTTAGTTGCAACTAGCTTTATTATTTAATTAATTTCTTTTGCAACTACTTTTACTTATTCATAAATAGTAAACTCACCACTTCTTGTTGCAACAACTTTATTATTTAAATAATTTCTCTTTGAAACCACTTTGACTACTTTATTATTTAAATAATTTATCTTTACTGACAACTTCTTGTTGCATCTAACTTTTCTATAATTAGTCAATTCATAACTTCTTTTCCCTTAACTAACTTCTTGTTGCAACCACTTTATTATTTAATTTATTTATTGGTCAACCACTTTGACTATTCAATGATCTCATCACAACTAATTTATCATAATTACCAAACTCACAACTTTTTGTTGCAACTAATTTATTTTTAATTATTTTCTTAATGCAACAACTATACCCATGATTAACTCCTAATTATCATCAATTTGACTAGTACACTTCTTCTAGGAGCTTCTAGAATAATTGACTTCTTTGACCTTCTAGGGGCTTCTAGATAACTCATGAGGGTTCTCCAACTTCATATGGCCATAACTCTCTAACCGTGAGGAGTTATGTGACATTCCACATATCACCAGAAATGGCATGACATATACTATCCATCTAGAATAGTATTACCTGTAAATTCATATTCATGCCTTTATACCTCAAACAGACTCAAGTCCCTTACCCATGCCTTTGTGCTACTAATAATCGCTACCGAACTTCTCCAAGGGTTGACATCAATCACTAAGGGTTGAAATCAATCTACAATATCACTCTCCAAGGGTTGACATCAATGACAACCAATAGTCCAGACCAACTATCCATCAACCTAAGCCAACTTTCTGACAAATAGCTCACTCCATTAGAGATCATCAACAAGCTAGCATACACAATGGTAAGTCCTTTTTGGAACCTACATTTGTATCCCACAATTGCACAAGACCAACTCCCTCTATCTTCTTGATAACAAGCACATTAGGTAGCACTAGGGTTTTCAAATGCCACAAAACCCTAACTTCTTCTTTTATGAGAGCTACATGATAAAAGGACTTATTTTCTCATCTAGGTATAAGTCCTAGTATTCCTGGTCTCCTTAGGACAAAAAATTGAACCTAGTCTTCCCTTGAAATTCCTTTGAGAAGCCTAGTTGTTAGTTTCTTAGTTGATTCAATCCACAATTTCACCATTTTCTAGGGCATGCACATTATTCCACTCTTTCTATGCATGACATATATATAATCATTTGATTTATGTGTAACCCTTCATAAATGACAAAAAGACTAGTCATTGACTCATTAATGCACTCATGTTTGTTTAGGTTGTGTAGTGGGTATATGTAAATTTTGTTAAACCCATCAATTATTAATAACATTTATTCAATCTTCCATGATGTCCACTAAACTTATTGATTTTGATCAATACAATGAGAGATCTCACATGTAAATTGTTATCACCATATAATTTTTTACGGAATCCAAATCTTGGATTTAGCAAGGGGCCAAACTGGTATAGAGGTGTGATAAAATGGAGGATGAAGCCACATATAGTGGAATAAAACTAAGTCTAACAAGGGTGCAGAGTTGACAAGACACGAAAGATCATAGATCTTGGACACCATAGATCAATGGTCAACAACCATATCGAGCAAAGAACTAGCGTGAGGTTTAATTATTTGAAAGCAGGCCAATAATAATATCGTGGTTTCGACTCGGGACCACGTGGCGCCACCATATGCATATCGGGGTGAAAAGAAGTCTACCCCAAACTGCTTTGCCTCGTCCCCAAAATCTCCGAAAGACAAGCACTACAGAGATTGTTGTGAAATGGTTATCAAAAGTAAGTTGGGGATTAGACCATTGGCATATTCGACCATTTGCAGATGAATTCGATCAGTTGCATGCACATCAGTTTTCAAGTCTCATTTTCCATTATTTCAAGAAATTTTGACCAGTCGTCTTCCAAGGTGAATTCCAGGAAAACCAGAGCACATTTTGAGGGCCCTAAAGAGTTTTATACTCAACACGGGCCATAGAAAAATAACCTCCTTCATATTTCTCATAGTTGTTACATACCGGGAGAATCAAAGACATATTGGAACCTTATATTTCCGGATTCAGGATTTTTTTTGTTAGAGACATATTTTTCAAATGCAGATCCTAGACATATGGAGGAAAATTTCACAAAACCAAGAGAGGTTTTTATTCAAGACAAGATGATGTACAAAAACCTCTCAGATTTTACACATCTGTAATGGATTGGGATATTAGAAGAAATATTTGAACCCTATTTTTGAGTTTTCATATTTTCCTATTCGAGACATGTTTTCTAGAGTTGAATTGAATACATATGCAGAAGCTTTTGACGTCTCTATGAAAAGATTCTAATGGTGGTGATATGAGTTTTGTCTTCTCTCATTGTATGTATTTCATGTGTTCTTTGTTTCCATTTGCATTGTCTTCTGTTTAATTTGGATAGTTAAAAGCTCAAAATTCATCTCGAGATGCTCTAAGCTTAAGAAATTTAAACTGTGTGAATTTCCTCTTAACTAATTCAGAATTCATTTCAGTAATGCTCTGATGCAGTTATTTGTTTTCTCTTTCTTCTTACACCCTTCTTAAACTCAATTAAAAACTCAGATTCATTGCCTCATTTAGCCTTTATCCTATGGAGAGTTCTACCGTCCACTCATTGTTTTCCTTCACTTTCAGAATTTCAACTCCATAGCCCTAAGAGTCCCTCCCCTTCTTTGCCAGCGAATTTTATAAAAACCCCCAAAACAATATGAATATAGCCATTGATTGCCAAATATATATCAAGTGACACGAGAGATCCCTCTCTGAGTTGAGAAGGCTAGTGCCCAGATCTAAAGTAGGTTGAAAGAATTACCTCTGTCGTTTGTCTATCATCTGAACAAAATTTACAGAGTGATAACATTCTGGCGCCATTGTCGGGGACAAAATTGAAACATTTTCCCTGGGAAATAATCACATGGTTGAGTTCTAAGGTCTGAGAGAAGCAGACACTTAGGCACATATTGGTTATATTCCTGCTATGGTGAATCCACACATCAAAAAATTAGTTTGAAGGTGATTCCACTGGTAGAAGAATCCAAAAATTTAAATTTTCACTGGTGACTCCACTCTCAATGCAGAATTTAGCTTCCAAAACATCATTGGTGACTTCATTGTTCGAAGATGAGATCAATATCTACAAGTTATGCTCCCATGAATCGCTCTCACATTCTCGGTTTTCTTAATCGCATGCCTTGTGTAGATTGGCAAAGATATCTGCCAAAGTTCAAATATTAAGAAGGAGATGATGTTGCCTTTCATTTGATAAAGTTCCACATGCACATACATAGGCTAGGCGTTAAATTTCCTGAATACTGCTTGATGAAGAAGTTTATGGCAACCTTAGAAAAAGAAGCACGATCCTGGTATAAAGGATTGCCATCTGCTAGTCTATTTTCCTTTGAAGACTTTTATTCAGTATTTTGTGTGAATTATAAGGAAAGTTACCCATCTTTAGTTATGTTCGAAAACTTCTAGGGAAACTTTGAAAATCTTATTTAACTCATGGGGATTGATATTAATGACGAAGACTTAATGTATGATGAAATAGAAGAATCCCTTTATGAACTAGCTTCTAATCAGGAAGAGCTAGTAGAGACTAGTTGTATTGGTACACAAGATCATTTTGAGCAAACATTAGTTTCTTCTTTTCTTGAAAATGAAACAAATATGCATCATAATGTTGACAGTTAGGTCATATCCCATGAAATTAATGAAAAATCATAGCCTTGTCATCTTTATTATAGTCAAAAGTATGGGGAGAGTCATTCAAATTGTTTTACAACTCATTCATTTTCTGAAGACTTGTATCATGAAGAAATTGGTGAGAATTAGGCTATTGAAATTGTATGTGCAGAAAGTCTAGGCAGTAGAACCATTAATAAGTATAACTACTCAAAGTTACAAGGAAAACTGGAGGAGAGAAGGTTGTTTTAGGTCTTTTGGACGTTTCAAAATCCATTCATGATTTCACCTCTCTTGATTTGACATATTCAAAAATTTAAAAAATCCAGGATGACATTCTTATTCAAGCACATGAAGGAACATTTTCGGATTTTTCTCAAACACATGAGATTGTCGTTTCATATGAATATTTCCATGGGCACATAAAGCCTGTATCTATTGTCAATGATGTGAAAGACGATCATATTGTTGCATGTCCATTTGAGAAGGGTAAACCAGAAGAAAGAGATCCTTGTCTTTGGATTGATTTTAAAAAAGGGACAGTTTTACATGTTTTCGAAGACCCTTTTGCCAGTAAGCTGAAATCATCAAAGAAGACGGAGTACCTGTTGTTCAAGAATACAGGGATAAAATGGGGTTTGCAGTTCAAGTTATCATTGGCCGAGTTCTCTTTTCTATCTGGGGGAGCTGAAAGCAAGTTTCAGTCAAGAAACTACTTGCTTGATTGGCTTCATTGGAATTTTGAGATCACTTGATTCAATGTAGGTTTCAGCAAGTAGGGTAGGAGCAGTTATATATAAATAAGCTTGAAGACCAAGCATTTTTTTCAATTTCAGTTTTGTACTTCAACATGTGGATTTTCAGTTTTCGGCAACTATTAGTTTTCAGTTTCAACTTTCAATGCATTTAGTTTCTAATTAAAGATTGGTACATGTGTATTTTTTGAGATGGGATTAGCTTAATGGATCAAACACTTGGTATATGTTTTTATCACTGCGCAGGGAGGATGTCATCTGCAATTGAAGCTAGATATTGGCACATGCAAAATTTAGAATTGTGGCATAAGAGAATTTTTGCTCTGAACAAAGCCTCATTGGGTTCTTGGATTGTCTGCATTAAATCTTTGATTGAATTTGGGCAAAAGACTTCTTCATTATTGGGCAAATAAAAATTTTGGTTTTATTAAGCTGACTTTGGCTAGGCATAAGAGAATTTTTCTTCATTATTGGGCAAATAAAAGTTTTGGTTTTATTAAGCTGACTTTCGCTAGGCATAAGAGAATTTTTCTTCATTATTGGGCAAATAAAAGTTTTGGTTTTATTAAGCTGACTTTGGCTCTTATAGTCAATTTATCTACTCCATGTTTTATTTAACCAAAATCATTGGCTCTTATAGTCAATTTATCTACTCTCAAGCTTATTAAAAAACCATGTTTTATTTAACCAAAATCATTGGGCCCATAGGCCAAATCTCCAAGCCCTACAACAATCGAGATGAAGCGAGCATCAAATCACATGGAGAAAGAGACCACAAGGGGCGCTAAGGGTGCACTACGCGTCTATAACGCTTGCAACTATGGGTGCATATAAATGAACTTCTCTCATTTCTGTCAATGAATGTGGGATAGACACCCACAGAGCAATAAAAAGAGCATCGGGACAGTTCGAATGCTCATCCAAAACCGAATCTTCCAACGCCGATGGAATTCGATTTTTATTGCGAGATCTTGGGAT
Source organism: Picea engelmannii (assembly GCA_009831015.1). Lineage (NCBI taxonomy): Eukaryota > Viridiplantae > Streptophyta > Pinopsida > Pinales > Pinaceae > Picea > Picea engelmannii. The sequence continues at coordinate 135,077 of ML798252.1, read as the reverse complement.
TAAGTTTCGACTTCCCAAAGAGGTCGTTAGAGAATATGTCGACTGCCCATTCCAAAACTCTGCATTATAGTTGACGAGGAAAGAAAGAACTAAGAAACGTTTGTCAGCTAACAAGCATAAAGAGGTAGTTGTTTTGAATACAAATGGAACACAAAATGATAAAGTCGATGCAGATTTAACGCCAAGTATCAGATGTCGAAGAAATGGATACTTTATTTCATTACAGGTTTTGGTTTTATTGCAAAATTCATATAGAAGAACACCAGGCCGGTGAGAAGCAAGCTACGAGATGGTGAGCCAGGTTATAGATAATATGACTTTCAGAGCCCGAACTTAGATCGATATGCATACCAAGTGTCTCATTGATCGCCCGAATGGTGTAAGGAAGCCACATCATCATCCAAGTTTGGAGTTTGACTGAGAATTACAGGTGTACACCATATGACGCACGCGGGTTTCAAATCTCGTTCAAACACCAACGTCCAGGCGCCAACAACATCAAACACAAACGACGAGAAGTATGCACATATCATAACGCCCAGGAGCTAATTGATGATGAATTTTTTATTTCAATGAGCACACAGAAGCAGGCCTGAGTGTCTGTGCAGAGTTACAGAAAGGGTTTTTGTTTTATGGTGAAATTCATATGGAGAAACATCGGGCCTGTGAGAAGAGAGCCACGATGAATGGTGTACACTGGAGGATGCAGGCAGGTGTCAAACCTTGTCCAAGCATCGACAACATCAAGCGCAAGCGACGAGAAGCCGCGTATCTTTCCGTCATCTGTACCATAGGGGGGCCTAAGTCTAATTATTACAAGACCAAATGCATGTTGCATCATGCCATTAGGATACCCGATCCCAGTCAAAAGTATCGCTGCTTTCAGACAGTCGCACGCCATTGGGTTACCGTGAATAACCCAGATTTTCCCCAAGAACTCATTGACCGGGCGTTTTTGTTTAAAGAAAAAGTGCACAGGCGTTGGAATGATGCACTCGGGCCATCGAACATCAGGGTGGCGGTTCGAACATATTGGATACGATATCAAGCTGCATGCAAAGCGGGTCATGAAGACATATGAAGATGAATATTGGTGGGAGCACTTAGATCACAATTACCAATGTAATCAACGACGCATATTCATATTGGGGAGCGAAATTAACCGATGTTTAATTTTTCTAAAGGGGTTCGATAGGAAAACAATGGTAAAAAAAACCGGGGTATGTGGCCGCTCATGGTTTGTATCGGGGACAAGAATGGTGCAATTGAAATCGCCCACAACACTCACCGATATGGCATACGAGTCAACGTTGAAAATAGTACTAAGCCGCGAAGGAGGAAATGTAATTCGCCTAGCGTGCAATACACAGGCACCATCCCAAAAGGAAGCTTCGTTTTCATTTTTTTTATTTACAATTTTCCTCCCAAAGGGTGCCATTTGATTACTTCTGTACAACTCATTGGCATGCCACTCTCGAAAATTATCTGGATTTGGACTAAAATAATAGATGAAATTGGTGAGATGTCTATGTTCTTCTCGATACAGGCCTAGCGCTGATCTCATGAAACGAAGAGTCATTTCTCTGTACCTAATTGGCAACCAAACAAACACCAATTGCGATCAAACAACCACGTCCATGTCCATGAATTTATGAGTTCCCTCTGAAATACTCTCATTTCCTATTAAAAAGTAGGATCCTCGTTTGCAGGAAACACCATTGTCATTTTGTGGGGGAATCATTGTAGAAATTATTGGAAAGGAAGTTGGTCCAAGAAATGTGTTGGTTGTACCTGAGGTTCCCTCTGAAGTTATGGTTCGAAGACAGATTGCTCTATTATTAAATCCAAGTTTTCATTATGCACGCTCTATTTTGTTATGAGTTAATTAATATACTTTCTTTCATTGATGTTTTATGGGCGGTGTTTTAAATCACTGGGGATATTCACTGCGAGATCAAAGAACACCTAGATTTAATGCAAAATCTATTCAAAGGCTAACGCTGAGTGCATAGTCATGTCAAACATCTGGGTGATTAATTGCAGGGACTCTACCAAGTATCCGAGGATTAATTAACAATGACATTTTACGGATGGCCCATGTTATCACCATATAATTTTTTATGGAATCCAAATCTTGGATTTAGCGAGGGGCCAAACCGGTAAAGAGGCACGATAAAATGGAGGACAAAGCCACATCTAGCAGAATAAAGCGAAGTCTAGTAGGGGTGCAGAGTTGACAAGACATGATAGATCATAGATTTCGGACAACACACATCAACGATCAACAACCATATCAGGCGGAGAACTATCGCGAGGTTTAATTATTTGAAAGCGAGACGATAAGAATACCATGGTTTCGACTCGGGACCACGTGGCGCCACCAGATGCATATCAAGGAGAAAAGCAGTCTACCCCAAACCGCTTTTCCTCATCCCCGAAATATCTGAAAGACAAGCGCTACAGAGATTGCTGCAAAATGGATAGAAAAATTAAGTTGGGGATTAGACCATTGGAAGGTTGGACCATTTGCAGATGAATTCGATCAATTGCACGCACATCAGTTTTCAAGTCTCAGTTTCCATGATTTCAAGAAATTTTGACCAATCGTCTTCCAAGGTGAATTCCGAGCAAACCAGAGCACATTTTGAGGAACCGAAAGAGGTTTATACTCATCATGGGCCATAAAACAATAACCTCCCCCAGATTTCTCATAGTTGTTACATACTAGGATAATCAAAGACATCTTGGAATCTTATATTTTCGGATTCAGGATTTTTTCTGTTAGAGACATATTTTTCAAATGTAGATCACGGATAGATGGAGGAAAATTTCACAAAAAAGAGAGAGGTTTTTATTGAAGACAATATGATGTACAAAAAATCTCTCAGATTGTAAACAGGTGTCACGGATTGGGATATTAGAAGAAATCTTTGAACCCTATTTTTCAGTTTTCATATTTTCTTGTTCAAGACATGTTTTTGCGGCACGTGTTCCAGCCAATTGGAGATGGATTTGGAGAAACCGAGAAAGGTTTTTCTTCATAATGATATTATATACAAAAACCGTTCTCATATTTTACACAGCTATTACGGTTTGAGATTTATAGGTGGCATTCTGAAGCCTAGTTTTTCATGTCAACGGTTTCCAAATGAAACGTTTCTTTATTTGTAACTGATTTGGAAACGAAAGGACTCACTGTTTGTATAAAATGTGAAGAGATACGTATGTATCAGGGTTGGAAGAAGTGAAAGGGAACCTTCTTAGTTGTTTTGAACTACATTGTAATTTTCTAGAGCTGAATTGAATACATATGCAGAAGCTTTTGAAGTCTCTATGAAAAGATTCTAATGGTGGTGATATGAGTTTTGTTTTCTCTCATCGTATGTATTTCCTGTGTTCTTTATTTCCATTTGCATTGTCTTCTGTTTAAATTGGATAGTTAAAAGATTATAATTCATCTCGTGATGCTCTCAGCTTAAGAAATTTAAACTGTGTGAATTTCCTCTTAACTAATTCATAATTCATTTCAGTAATGCTCTGATGTAGTTATTTGTTTTCTCTTTCTTCTTACACCCTTCTTAAACTCAATTAACTCAAATTCATTGTCTATTTTATCCTTTATCCTCTAGAGAGTTCTACCATTTAGTCATTGTTTTCCTTCACTTTTATAATTTCGACTCCATAGCCCTAAGAGTCCCTCCCCTTCTTTGCTAGCAAATTTTATAAAAAAACCCAAAACAATCTGAATCTAGGCATTGATTGCAAAAGATATATCAAGTGACATGAGAGAACCCTCTTTGAGTTGATCAGGCTAGTGCCCAACTCTAAATTAGGTTGAAACAGTTATCTCTGTCATTTTTCTATCAGTCGGACAAAATTTACAGAGTGCTAACATAAACTAGATCTTAGAATGGGTATCATTTTCCACCTACAAATAAAGGTTTTGAGGTTACATTTCATGACACACCATAAAAAGTAATGCTATGCTACCAAAATTCGTCGAGAGAGACTTGAAACCATTATTATTTTCCCTTCACCATCTATGAGAGTTTATTGCACATTCCTACCCAATTTTTGGGTTAGAGTACAGAAGGAGAAAAAGGACTCTCCCAAACCCATTCCAACAAACATGTTCATGCCATGCCATTTCCATATCATGCCATTTCTATACCATGCCATTTCTATACCATGCCATTTTCATTCCTTGCATTCCATTCCATTTCCAAGCCATGTCATGGCATGCCATTTCCATGTCATCCCATTGCCGAACCATTTCTATGTCGTTCCATGCCATTTACATGCCTTTCCAAGCCATGCCATTGTCATTCCTTGTCTTTCCATGCCATTAGATCACATTTCCTTGCCATTTCCATTCCTTTCCATTGCCATGCCATGTTATTTCCATGCCTTTCCATGCCATGCCATTTCCATGACAATGTTATTCATTTCCATTCCATGTCATTGCCATGCCAATGCTATGCCTTGCCAAGCCATGCCATGGCATGCCATTTCCATCCCATGCCATTATCATGCCATGTCATTTCCATGCCTTTCCAAGCCATGTCATGCAATTCCATTGCAATGTAGCTTCCCATGTATTGTCATGTAGCTTCCTATTTTAACTTATACAACAATAAATATAACTTTCCATAAAATTATGCAAGGGGAAAGTCAAATCAAAATGCGGATTGCAATGAAACAAGAATAAAAAATAAAAAAACCTTTCTCATCCAAGAAATAAAAAAAGTTTTTTCTAGAGACATATGACTTAAATTTATATCACAAAGTTCATTTCCATCCAATGAAGTGTTTATGACATTTTAAGTGTAGGTGAAAAAGTTTGCATGCCTTTCCAAGCCATGCCCTGCCTTGCCATACCATACCATGCCATGCTTTGTCTTACCATGTCATGCATTTCCTTTTCATCTCATGCCTTGCCTTGCCTTTCCATGCCATGCCATTGCATGCCTTTCCTTGACATGAAATTCCATGCCATGCCATTTCCACGCCATTGCCATGCCTTTCCATGCCATTTCCATGCCTTTCCATGACATTGTCATGCCTTTCCATGCCATTTCCATACCTTTACAAGCCATGCCATGCCATGCCATTGTCATGCCTTGTCATTCCATGCTATTTCATCCCATTTCCATGCCAAGCCATGCCATGCCATTTCCATGACATTCCATTTCCATTCCTTGCCATGTTATGCCATTTCCATGCCTTGTCATGCCATTCCATTGCCATGTCAATGATATTCCTTGCCAAGCCATGCCATGGCATGCCCTTTCCATGTCATGCCATTTCCAGGCCATTGTCATTCAATGCCATTTCCATTCCTCACTAAGCCAATAAATGATATTAACTAAGTTATAATAGGAAAAATATAACTGCCATGCCTTTCCTTTCCTTCACTTTCCATGTCTTTCCATGACATGCCTTGCCTTTCCATGCCATGCCATGCCTTGACTTGACTTGTCATGCCTTGCCTTGCCTTTCCATGCCATGCCATTCCATGCCTTGCCTTTCCATGCCATGTCTTTCCATGCCTTGCAATGCCATGCCATGCCATGCCTTTCCTTGCATTTCCTTGACATGTCATGCCTTGCCTTTCCTTTCCATGCCATACCTTTCCTTGTCATTCCATGTCTTTCCTTGACATGCCATGCTATTCCTTTCCATGCCTTTCCATTCCATGTCATGCCATGCATTTCCTTTCCATGCCTTTCCATGCCATGTCATGCCATGCCATTCCATGTCTTTCCTTACCATGCCATGCCATGCCTTTCCTTTCCATGCCATTCCATCCCATGCCATGCATTTCCTTTCCTTTCCACGCCATGCCATGCCTTGGATTTATTTCACTTTCCATGCCATGCCTTGCCTTGCATTTCTATTCCATGCCATGCCTTTCCTTTCCATGCCATTCCTTGCCATGCCTTTCCTTTCCACGCCATGCCATGCCTTGGATTTACAAGTCATGCATTGTCTTGTATTTCCTTTCCATGCTATGGCCTTTCCCAGCCTTTCCATTTCCATGCCATTGCCATTGTTTGTAAAAATATAGTTAATTTCATCGTTAGAGAGAATTTGTTATCAAGTTAATTTATTAAAAAAACAATGGCATTCATGTATCATACCTTATTTTTTTCCTAAAAAAAATAATGCTTGTACTAAATGAACAACTTCAATACGGAAAAATTACAATCAAAGGATTCATTAAGCATGTAATTCTAGAACTTGTTATCCCATCTACCTTAGATAAAAATACTTGAATGAGAATTTCAATATCATAACATAAGCTCTCTTTATTCATATATCTAAGGTATTTTCATAGTTATGAAACATGTATTATCATAACTAATAGGATTTACGTAGACCTAGGCCTTGACCTTGCCTTACCTTTCCATGCCTAGATTTTCTTAGCCTTGTCATGCCTTGCCTTGGATTTCCTTTCCTTGCCTTTCTTTTCCTTTCCTTTCATTTCCATACCTAGACCTAGACCTATACCAAGACATTGCCTTTTCGTGCCTTTCCATGTCCCTGAATGACTTGAGGAGGCGAGTTGCAACTCGTGATAAAATTAAAACCGGGACTTAGATGGATGAACCGTCGATTGCATTGAATCTGAGGCATCGATTTTCAGCTAGTGAGGCGTGCTCGTTGTCATTCCATTGACCAGAAAACCATTTTTTGGAGGATCTTCAACAGTATGGTTTTTCTCAATGAGGCATAGTGCAATTTATGGATGAGAGGTTGATTTTAAATAGAATTGTGCTAGGAAATTTTGGGTAGTGTAGTCATGCGACCCTTGGTAAAACATACGTGCGAGAGCTTATGGAACTACGTTATGTTGCTCAGTTTGGATTTTATGCCCCTGGATCAAATTGTCGACATGTCCGTGAATGGATTGAGGAGGTGAGTTGAAACTCATGATAAAATTCAAACCAAGACTCATATGAATGAACCATTGGTTCAATTGGATCTGAGGCACCAGGTTTCAGCTAGTGGGGCCCATCCGCTATCATTTCGTTGACTGTAAAACATTGTTTTGGAGGATCTCTAGCACTAGGGTTTTTCTCAATGAGACATAGTGAAATTTCTAAATGAGAGGTTATTTTCAAGAACAATGTGATGGGAAATGTTGGGTAGTGTATTCACGCACGCCTTGGAAAAACAGGCATGTGAGAGCTTACAAAACTCTGTTATGCTGCTCGGTTTGGATTTTATACCCCTAGTCCAAATTTTCGACATGTTCCTAAATGGATTGAGAAGATGAGTTGCAACTCGTGATAAAACTCAAATTGGGACTTGAAAGGATGAACCGTCGGTTGCATTGGATCAAGGGCACTGGGTTTCAACTACTGAAGCCCATTTGTTGTCATTCCATTGACCGAAAAACTGTTTTTGGAGGATCTCTGGAACTAGGGTTTTTTTCAATGACGCATAATGCAATTTTCTAACCGAGAGGTCGATTTTTAAGAGCAGTGTGCTGGGAAATTGTGGGTAGTGTATCCATGTGGGCCTTGGTAAAACATATGTGCAAGAGCTCATCAAACTCCGTTATGTTGCTCAGTTTGGATTTTATGCCCCTGGACCAAATTTTCAACATATTTGTGAATGGATCGAGGAGACGAGTTGCAACTCATGATAAAACTCAAATCGGGACTCGGATGGATGAATCATCAGTTGCATTGTATTCAAGGCACCGGGTTTCAGCTAGTGGGGCCCATCTTCTATCATTCCATTGAATGAAAAACTTTTTGTTAGAGGATGTTTGGCACTAGAGTTTTTCTCAATGAGACATAGTGCAATTTCTAAATGAGAGGTTGATTTTCAGGAACATTGTGATGGGAAATTGTTGGTAGTGTAGTTACTTGCACCTTCAAAAAAATGTTGTGGGAGCTTACAAAACTCTGTCATGCTACTCGGTTTGGATTTTGTACCCTTGGTTCAAATTGTTGACATGTCCTTGAATGGCTTGAGAAGGCGAGTTGCAAATCATGATAAAACTCAAATAGGGATTTAGATGGATGAACTGTCAGTTGCATTGGATCTGAGGCACTGAGTTTCAGCTAGTGGGGCCCATCCGTTGTCATTCCATTGACCGGAAAACCATTTTTTAGAGGATCTCTGACACTAGGGTTTTGTTCAATGAGGCATAATGCAATTTCTAAATGAGAGGCATATTTTCAAGAACATTATGGTGGGAAATTGTGGGTAGTGTAGTCATGTGGGCCTTGGTAAAACATACATGTGAGAGATTATGTAACTCCGTTATGTTTCTCGGTTTATATTTTATGCCCCTGGACCAAATTGTGGACATGTTCGTGAATGGCTTGAGGAGGCGAGTTGAAACTTGCGATAAAACTCAAACCAAGACTCGAATGGAGGAAATGTCAGTTGCATTGGATCCGAGGCACCGGGTTTCAACTAGTGAGGCCCATTCACAGAAAAAAAAAAAATTGGAGGATCTCCAACACTAGGGTTTTCTCAATGAGACATAGTGCAATTTCTGAACGAGAGGTCAATTTTCAATAACACTGTGTTGGGAAATTATGGATAATATAGTCATGTGGGCCTTAAAAAAATAGATGTGTGGGGGCTTATGGAACTCCATTATGCTACTTGGTTTGGATTTTATGCCCCTGGTCCAAATTTTCGACATGTCCCTGAATATCTTGAGAAGGTGAGTTGCAACTCATGGTAAAGATCAAACCAGGACTCAGATAGACAAAACATCGTTTGCATTAGATCTGGGGCATCGATTTTCAACTAGTGGGGTCCATCCATTATCATTTCATTGACTATATAACTGTTTGTTGGAGGATCTATGGCACTAGGGTTTTTCTCAATGAGGCATAATGCAATTTATGAACGAGAGGTCGATTTTCAATAACACTGTGTTGGGAAATTGTGGGTATTGTAGTCACGTGGCATTGGAAAAACAGACATGCGGGAGCTCACAAAACTTCGTTATGCTACTCGGTTTGGATTTTATTCCCCTAGACCAAATTTTCGACATGTCCTTGAATGGTTTGAGGAGGCAAGTTTCAACTCACGATAAAAGTTAAACCGAGACTTGGATGAATGAGCCATCAATTGCATTGCATCTGGGGCACCGATTTTTAGCTAGAGGGGCCCATCTGCTATCATTCTATTTCTCAGACAACTATTTCTTGAAGGATCTCTGGCACTAGATTTTTTCTCAATGCTTATTACATATGTTTGCAATGCATGGAAAGGGAAGGCATGACATGGCATGGCAAGGCATGGCATGGAAAGGAAAGTAATTGCATGGCACGCGAAGGCAAGGAAAAACATGGAAAAGAAAGGTATGACATGGTATGGAAAGGCAAGGCAAGACATGGAATGGCATGGAAAGGCAAGACATGGCATGGAAAGGCAAGGAAAGGCAATACAAGGAATGTGAAGAAAATGAAATACATGCAAAGGTAAGGTAAGGCATGGCATGGCATGGAAAGGAAATACAAGGAATGGGATGGAAAGGCAAGGCATGGAATGGTATGGCATGGCATGTGAAGGAAATGAAATGCATGACAAGGAAAGACATGGCATGGAAAGGAAATTCAAGGCAAGGCATGGCTTGGAAAGGCGAGGCACGGCATGACATGGCATGCAAAGGCAAGGCAATGCAGGGTAAGGAAATGCAAGTGAAGGAAAGAAAATGTATGACATGGAAAGGAAAGGCATGGAAAGGAAAGGAATGGCATGAAATTTCATGGAAAGGAAAGGCATGGAATGGAATGGAAAGTGAAGGAAAGTAAAGACATGGAATTTCAATGAAGAAAGACAGGAATACCATAACAACCATAAAATGAAGCCAAAATTTCAATAATTCATAAATTTGAAATATTTGTTCAATTATTCCTTTTACATAGCTATGGTAATTCAAGTATACCATCATGATCACTTTTAATATTGATGGCCTCCATTAACTTCTCGTGCTCAGAGTAAGGCAATAAGTAGCGTACCTTTGATTAGTTCTTACTTGGCATTGTTTGTAGTTGGATTTTTGTACCAAAAACTAAGTTTATAAAGTGGTATACGACTTGACCTGGTTTATAATATTGAAATATATAACCACCTTTCTTCTGTGTTCTTTCATCCTATGTCAGATATTCTCCTTTAATAACCATCGACCAATAAAAAAATCAATACATTCAGAGTCTGTTACTGATTGAATGAGGGTCTGCTTTCCCTCTAAGCAACATGCTAGCCACTAATCAGTGCCCCATTCATTATCTCTCGAGGAAAAAACTGCGTATATGTGCCCTGCAAAAAATGGATTACAACCATGTGAGTCCACTAAATGACCAAAGCATAAAACATTGATGCTAGTTAGTCAAAATTTAATAGAAGGTTTCAATGAACCTGTAAGTACAAGATATGAGACATGATCAAAATATGCTAAAATACTTGACTGGTCCTCCTCCAACTGGGATAATTCCATAGTTATACATTAACCAATGGGGATTGATACACGAGCCCATCTATCAACCTAGTCTATCAATTCACAATCATCCCATTCATTAGTATTACATGGACCATAGAAGCAAGAGATTTTTCTAGTCCATATTTCAACTATTGCATTGTCTGATGTTCTAACTGAATGGAATCCACAAGTCCCTTGGCTTGTTTTGCATTCATACCATTGTGATCAATATACATCAACCACCTCCCAAAGATATCTATGTACATGTACTTTCATGTGTGATTGGTCTTCATAGGTTCTTGTTCCCTCTCCCATTACTAAAGAACACTATTCAATATTGGATTTCACATCTCGAATGAGGGAAGTAGTTGTGAAATTCATTTCTTTCCTATGTAACACTCTTTTTATGCATGCACCTTCTCCATAATGTTCCCCTTTCCCATGCCCGGACTCACAATAGTTCCAAATGTGTGGTACCTTGAGTTTGTTTTTCAATATACACAACCATTGAAATACACAAGCATTTTTGAACTAGCCTGCACAACCATCTGACCAAATCCAATGTTTATCCATCTGTATTTTCTTCTCCTTAAGGTGATTGTAAAAAATTTGAAAGAAATGTTATACATAGGCTAATTCATGGCACTAATCATGACATATGTATAAGTGACACTCCTTCAATATAGATTTTTTTTCGTCGTTACTATCTGATCCATGCCTATATGTGATATGGGCCATTATGATGACCTTTTCTGAGTGATAATATTGGCTTTAATATCATTTTGCGGTTTAAGGGTGAATTTCTCTACAAAAGCAACCATTGATAACATAGTATGAACGAAAAATGTATCTCTGCATATTCTAACATTCTCATCCTATCATCGAGCCACATGGACATGTTGAACATAATGCCATGTATTTTCATGAAGTCCTTCATGAAGTCACATACTCGTACTTAAGAAGTCATCAATTGTCTAGTTTTTCTTTCATGTCCTCCATCAATATCATATGCGACATATTTAAATCTTTGCAAGGAAACATCCTTCTTCCCCAATTCATACTCATGGCTTACATGGATGCACTTTCTCAGTAATGGCATTCCACCGCACCTAGGGCATGTCCCAACTAAGTAATCTATTTTGTAAAATGTGCAACCCTCTGGTTTTGTACACAAGATGTTGTGAATAAAGTCTCTAGATGATGACGACGACAATATCACTGAGCATTCCTGCAATATGGTGTTATGCAAAACATGATATGTGTGTGTGTGTGTGTGTGTGTGTGTGATAATGATAACTATGCTCAATGTGATATCTACAACAACATGTGTTATGAATTGTGTTTATTTGAACATATCGAGGATTGCATTTAAGGAAAGATCTTTGGCCCAATTTAAGTGCACTATGAATTGTCTTGAATATCTCATACAATTATTTTTGTGTAATGTGAAGAAATTGTTTAATATGGGGTTCACGGTCCCTATATCCCCTTCTCAATTTTAGTACATCTTTTTGGTTAGAAGAAGGCCTAATGTTCTCATGCCAAAAATCTTGTACTAGTCCCTTAACTTCTCCAATTAACTTCATGTTAGAATGAGGTATCATACCAGTGAAGGACTAAAAATCTATTAGGCCACCTATGTCAAGGCTATATCATCTATAAGAATACTTTCTAACTATTTTTACATTGCATTTCATGAGGTGTGAGGTTTTTTGTAGAAAATGATGTTTTCTTATGATCTTGCTAACAATTGATTGTGACGAGACACTTCGGGTTGCATTGCGGTCTTCACAATGATATTTCTTACCAATTCCTTGAAAAGCATCTACACGGTTTCTAACAATATGATGAATTGTTTCTAAACTTTTGACTGTTTTAATGCCTAAAATTCTCCTAACAATAGTCAAACTTCTAAATTTTAACAAATCCAAAAATAATTGACATTTAGCAGCATTGAATTTTGGTTAAAAATATTCGTTAATGATTTTATAAGAATGATAACGAATAGTACGGTTAGGTAACTCACCTTCAAGTGATTCTAGACCACTTTCATCGACTTGAATGCGTTTAGGATTTCTCACTACACAGTGCTCAATCTAGATAGGGACAATGAACCCCTATTATGACACTCTTGACCTCTCTGTTGTGGATTTAAAAATGTTGCAGTTATTTCCCCTTCAATAACTAACGAAGCAAATCTTGGAGTAGAGTGGGAATGGGATTGACTAGTTTATGGAACATTTGACTGTCCAACAAGAGGTTGCACCACAAGAACTTCTTCACCACAATGTTGTACACCAATTTCCTCTCTAATTTAATCATTTGTATAATCATCTCTAAGAAAATCCTCCATCATCTGGTCATCCACAAAAATATGTCTTGATGAGATACTAGATGGATTAGTCTGTACTAAACTCTTGTGCTTTGCTTGTGGTGATGGAGGAGAAACAACAAAGACATCTATTCTCCCAGAAATTGGATTGCTCTCTATCCTACACTTTGACATACATAACTTTTCATTTTCTCTTTCTTCTTCTACTGTTTTGATCAGTTTCTCTTTTCTCGAGGAATTTTTTTCTTGAATCCATCAGTTCCCCATGTTTAAAGAGAAAAATTGGCTTCCAAACACCCCGCCACAACTTTGTCTTTGTATTACACAATAAGGCACAACTAACAATTCCAATTCCAAGTAGACAAATTTGCCTTCGTATTACAAAAGAAGATACAACTAATAATTCCAATTCCAATTGGATGAATTTGTCTTGGTATTACACAAGAACACAACTAATAATTCCAATTCCAATTGGATAAATTTGTCTTGGTATTACACAACTAACAATTCCAATTGGACAAGTTTTTCTTCCAATTCCAAGAAGACACGAGAAGAAAAAAGAAACAATTTCAATTGGAAAAAAAATTCTTCCAATTCTAAGAAGACAAAAACAACAATTCCAATTGGAAAAATTTTCCTTCCAATTCCAAGAAGACACTAGAAGACACAAACAACAATTCCAATTCCACTTGGACTGATCCATATTATTTTCGGCACAAAATGAGAGAAGAGATATAAAAAATAAATGTACAGAGATATCTCATATATCCAATAATATAACAGAAATATATCATAGATGCAACCATAAACACAAAGATACAGTAAAAATGATTTCTATTAATGAGCGAAATGTACAAAACTGTAGAAATACAGAGTGAAAGACTCGCTAGAATGGTGGTAGCTTATCTCTGAGAAGAGATGTGAAGGCTACTCACATTCAAAAGAAGATGATTAAAATGAGGCTATAAATTCCTTTTTAACATAAATAACATCCAAAACCCTAACCCCGGATGATGAAAATCCAACAGCTTTGTGGACCCCATTTTGGGTAATTTGGTGTATCAACTTCCTGAGGGCATAACTTTGGCATACGATCTTCATTTGGGGAACATGATAGCTTGTTGGAAAGATATCATCGAGGAGATTCCGTTTTGGGGCTCAATTAGAGCCTTTGGATATAATTTTGGTGATCTATCCCCAAAAAACTTTATTTAGGCCTTCAAAATGGTCGGGGAAGTTTAGGAACCGAAAAAATGCTAAAAATAGCAAATTGTCAGAAGAACATTTTGAGCCAGTTGGAATAGGTGGGTGGCCACAAATATCCACCTATATCAAAACTCCCTCCTTAGGAAGCAATGGTATCTATTGTTTTAAGTGCTTGGGGGAGAGGGAAAAACGTTTGTTGAATCTGCATCTTGATGAGCTTCTTGCCTTGCTGGAGAAGTTCCACTGCTAAGCTTGTTGAAGGTTGTCATGAACCTGTTGTTGGCAGGGTTGAGTCTGTTCAACCAGTCGGGCTACATGAGATGACTGTGTGCAGAATGAATCTTTGCGCTTTGTTTCAATCTTTTTGACCTGCTTCTGTTGGATAGAAGCGGCTTGGGTCGAGGCTGTAATGGTTATAGTGTCCTTTTGTTCACATTTTGAACAGATTGTGAAGAAGATGAATTTTGTCGTATGAGATACTACCTTGCGACACTGTTTAGGTGGGACAGTAGTTGGAACTACCTTGGTTATCCTATACAGATGACCTCCCAGAGTAACAATGACACTATGGGGTCGATACTCATAGATAGCATGGAACTTCCACATATATGGTTGGCCCAAGAGAACATCACAGACATCCAGCGGGGAAACATCACATAATACCTCATCCTTGAAGGGTTGGATGTCGTATGAAAATCAAAACTGTTGGCTAACACGGAGGTCTTGTCGCTGATGAATCCACTCGATATTGTATGATTGCAGGTGTGGTGTTGTAAAAAATCCCAACTGTTTGATGACCTCTGCTGATATGAGATTCTAATGTCTTCCACTATCAAAAATAAAATGTAGTGTGGTCCCCTTCACCCACATATGTGAATGAAAAATGTGCTCCCCCTCTTCAAGATCTATTGGTTCTTCTGGTTGAATTGTTGTGTTCGCGACAGTAGCAGTGGGGTCTGCGTCGATGATCTGTCTTTTTCCATTATTTTCTTAATCATATTCCAAATCAGGGTTCGACTCCTTATCTTTGATCTCAAAGAACAATGACTATTTTGAGAGACATTCATTGGTGTTGTACTAGGGGATTTTGTGGAAATCACGCCACTTTCCAATGTCCTTCTTCGTCTTCCCGGGACCCTTTTTTTCCTGTGGCTTGGACTAGTTTTCGGGACGCTATTTGTTAGGGTCATATTTATCATACTTTGGTTTTTGCAGATTTGCATACATGAACTCCCGTTTTTTCTAGTACCTAAATTTCTACTCGATTTTGACAACATATTGATAGGCAGCTCCCAATGATGAGATGTTCAGAAAATCCATTTCAATTTAGATGTATCTATGTAGACCCCCACGATATTTCACAACCAAATGTCGCTCAGAATATTTGATACCTAGCTTGGTGCACAAGGTATGAAAGGTATTGGTGAACTTTGAAACTTCTTGGCCCCTCTCTTGACACAGTGTGGTCGATCTCATGCATTGTTCGTCATAGTTACCAACAAGGTAATATTGTTCCTTGAACGCATCCACAAAAAAATATCAAGTGGGATCAACCCCATATATTATAGAATCCTCTTTGGAAATTTGATCCCAGTAAGTTTCCCACCAATCTTTGACATGGGGGAGAGCCTTAAGGAGTGTGAAGGTGATCTTTTCCCTGTCGGGAAAATTGTGAACAGAGAAATAACCTTCTAGCAGATTTAACCATTTTTCTAGGGCATCTGTATATATCTATCCTTCAAATACATGAATATAAAAATTAACTTGTACCTTGAAAGGCGAGGTTCCTCCAAAGTGTTCTCTTGATGAAGACACGTCGGTTTTTATAAGCAAGCATTGAAGGATGTGGGAAAAATTATCCATCATTTCATCCCTCTGTCGCGTGAGAGATTTCTCAAGCAACAAATTAATAGAATCGCCTGCTCTGTATTTTTTCTTTTCTTCCTCCATGGAGGGTTTCTTGGGAGTGCGAGAGAGTTTTTCCTCAAGAGATACAAGCTCGAGACCCAACTTGCAATACTTGGACCTTGTCAGGGACATGCACTAAAAAATGATCAAGATAAACTTGCTTTGATACCACTGATCCAGATTAGTTTCGTCACGAAATGAGAGCATAGATATAATAAATAAATGTACATATATATCTCATATATCCAATAATATAATAGAAATATATCATAGATGCAACGATAAACACAGAGATACAATAATACATGATTTCTCTTAATGAGTGAAATGTACAAAATTGTAGAAATACAGAGTGAAAGACTCACTAGAATGGTGGCAGCTTATATCTAAGAAGAGATGTGACGGCTACTCACATTCACAAGAATATGATTAAAATGAGGCCCAGAAGATGAAAAGCCAACAGTTTTGTGGGCCACGTTTTGGGTAGTTTGGTGTATCAACTTCCCGAGGGCATAACTTTGGCATACAATCTTTGTTTGGGGCACATGATAGCTCATTGGAAAGGTATCATTGAGGATATTAATTTTGGGGGTTGAATCAGAGACTTTATCTATCATTGAGGTGCTTGATCCCGAAAAAACTTCATTTGTGCCTTCAAAATGGCCCAGGAAGTTTAGGAACCGAAAAACTGCTAAAAATAGTAAATTGCCAGAAGACCGTTTTGAGCCAGTTGGAATAGGTGGGTGGAAACCGATATCCACCTGAATCATGGACAATTTTTTATTGCAATTTTTCCCACAATGGTCTTGCAATAACACGAATCTGTCTATGAATCAAACAACAAGACTAAAATAAGAAAAACATATCTGTATGCATTATTTATGTTTGCAGATGTTAGGAATTCTTTGTCGAGCTTGAGATAGATGAGATAGTGGAGTGTTATTGGCACCAAAAAATTCCTAGCAGGAACACACGCATGTTCCTAGAACGCATGCACAATAAAGTGTGTGCGCATTCTAGGAACATGCACGTGTTCTTGCTGGCATAAACAAGAAAAATCTACAATGATATCAAGTCACAAGAGTGTGTGTGTGCTCTTAATGCAATGGATATATTATTTATTATAGACCAAACATATTTATGAATAAATATGTATAGGGGTATGGGGACAACTAGGACCAAAGGGGTTAGGATTGAAATTGTTTTCAAGCAGAGAGCAATGGTTAGAGCACTAACATGTGGGTGATGTGGGTGCAAGGGTTGGGGGGCCTTTAACAAGAGGTATATGCATAGTGCACTTAGGGATCGAGTGTAGAGGGGGTTAATGGTTTATTGTAGGTTATTCCAAGGCTACATCAATCTCTAGGCCATGGTCTAAATGTAGTTCTAGCTCCATGTCATGGTCTAGGTCACGGTCGAGGTCAATGTTATGGTCTACATCATTGTAATCGTATAGGTCTAGGTCATGGTCCAGGTCTTTCCATTTCTAGGTGTTTCTATGTCTAGGTCTAGGTTTTGACATGTCTAGGTGAAGGCCATTTATTTCCTTATGTTGTAGGGAGGGGGGTGAAAAGAGAGGAAGAAAGAGAGTGTGAGAGGGGGAGAGAGGAAGAAAAAGAGAGTGAGAGAGAGTGAGGGATAGGGAGAGAGAGAGAGAGAGAGAGAGAGGGAAAAGAGGGAAGGGGGGTTAGATAGAAGAAAATAGAGAAAGGTGGGGAGAGTGTGGAAGAGAGAGGGAGGGGGATACAAGGAGTGAGAGAGAGAGGATTAGATGCAAGAGGTAAAGAGATAAGGGGTATAGATGGATTGTTTGAAAGTGTGACAGGGTGGGAGAGTAAAACCAAGAGGGGGGGGTAGAGAGAGAGGTGAGAGAGAGAGTGATATTGATACTAACAACAAGGATAGAGAGAAAGAGGTGGTAGATGTAGAAGAGAAAGAGAGGATAGATAGTGGGAGGGAGGGACAAATGGTAAGAGGGAGGGGGAGAGAAACATAGAGAGAGGAGGATACTTTGAAGGGGGGAGGGAAAGAGAGGGTAGGAGGAGGGAGAGAAATATATTGATGGAGAGAGAGGGGGGGGGAGAGACTCAAAGAGGGGGGATATAGAGAGGGATTAAAATACTGATTGCGAATAAAGAATATCGAATCTAGTAAATATTATGATTATATTAAAATAAAAAAATAGAATCAATGTACCATAATCATCATTAAACCATGTGAAATCATTATTAAATCGTAGGTGAACTGTGATATCCATAAATATCATTATTAAACAAGAGGTATAGGCAGATTGCACTTAGGGCTTAGGTGTGGAGGGGGTTAAGGGTAGAGTATAGGTTATGTGTAGGCTTAGATGGAGCTAGGGGGGTCTAGGTAATTTTATAGTTCTATTTCATGGTCTAGGTCATGGTCATGTTCATATAAGTACTCGTATAAGTACTCCATTGGAAGAAGAAGAAAAACTTAACACTCACCTTACAAGAGAGGCTATATTTCTCTGTTGCACATATTCTTTATTTGTTGTGAGACTTGCCTCTCCTTTAGATGGACAAAGAATGAGAGGGAGGTATAACTAGGGGCAAAGAGAAGGAGAAAAGGAGGGAGAGAGAAAGAGGGGAAAAGAGAGAGAGAGAGTGAGACTAACAACAAGGAGAGAGAGAAAGAGGTGGTAGATGTAGGAGATATAGTGGGAGGGAATGGGAGGGAATGGGAGAGATAAAGGGAGGAGGGGGTAGAGAGAGAATGTGTGTGTGTGAGAGAGGGGAAATATCAAGAAAGAGAGGGGGGATGGAAA
>ML798252.1:92564-108379 GCA_009831015.1 Picea engelmannii | reverse complement strand
CATCCATAAACATATAATATGCAAGTACTTCACTTATTTTATCTGGCCATTCATATGTACTTTGTGTATATGTTTCTGCTAGTATTATAGGTATTCTCCATACTTTCACTGTTTATTAAACCTTCTGAACACCTTTGGTTGAAATCCTTATCTTTCTAAACGTATTAAAATATGTCTAGAGTGTGTGAGATTTGATTGAGTCATCCATATCGATCCATTTGATTAAAACATTACAAGATTAGTTAAGTTACCAGGCATCTCTGAGATACAACCTAAGAGAGTTTCCTGGAGTGATAACAATAGTTATCCTCCAAATTTGACATGGAGGATATCGGTATTGCAAACTTCATTATGGGAATGGAGATTAAAAGAGATCGTGAAAACATGAAACTCTGGTTGAATCAAAGAAAATATGTTTAGACGATATTGCAGAGGTTTAATATGCATGAAAGTAAACTGGTCAAGGTTCCTATTCCTATAGGTGTAAACTTATATGCAGATCAGTGTCCCAAGACATAGGAAGAAGAAGAGGACATGTCCCATGTTTTGTAGGCCAGTGCAGTTGGAAATTTGATGTATGTAATGGTTTGTACTAGACCGGACATTGCACATGCAGTGGGAGTTTTGAGTAGATATATGTCAAAACCAGGGAAGGAGCATTGGACAACAGTAAAGAGGGTATTCAGGTATTTGCGTGGCACTACCAGTTATGGATTGTGCTACCAAGGAAGACCAGGATTGGATAGAGTGTTGGACATACATGGGTTGGTTGATACAGACTGGGTTGGAGATCTGGATCACGAAATATCTACAAGTTGGTATGTGTTTAACCAATTTGGAGGAGCAATCAGTTGGATAAGGAAAATACAGGATATAGTGGCACTCTCAACTACAGAAGATGAATACATGGAATCCACTCATGCAAGCAAGGAAGAAATATGGTTACAGAGATTGTGTTCAAGTATTGGGTTTGTACAACAAGTAGTGAGATTATATTGTGACACTCAGAGTGAAATCTTCCTGGCAAAGGACCTTGGTTATCATTCGAAGACAAAGCATATTGATGTTCAGTATCACTTTGTGAGAGACATGGTGTTATAGGAAAATTCCCCTACAGACAAGTGAATATCCTCTTGGATTCTAGACCCCTAATACCAAGACAAAAAACATACAAATGGACACTAACATCCCTTTGAATTCAATTACATAATCAGAAAAAGAAATAGAAGGAAGAAAGTGTGATGCACCTTATTTTGTGGTTTGTCCTCGCTACCTCCAATCTGAGCTTGATCTCCAAAATATTAAGCACCACTTGATACCTATAATGTAATGGACAACAAAAGACATAGAACTCCTACTCTAATTTACAAGATTATACTAATCAAATCCATCTATCAAGATCTACAATCATATGAAACAATACACAACCTTGAAGGGAATAGGCCAAGTAATATTGATGAGAAATTTAAAGAGATAATTACAATATGTATATGAAGTTGCAAAAACCTCTCCAAGTCCTCCTCGTCCAACCCTTGCAAGATGCTCCCAATATCATAGGTTCAATATCTAAAATATTCCTCCAAAGATCATAAGTTTGATACCTCTAATCTGCCTCCCTTCTCCATGGAAAAGCACTCATTATATAGGATTTGGAGGCTTAACCACCATGGAGAGGATCACTCATCAGATCCACTAAAATGGGATCTCCCAGATATTTAAGGAGAAAATATATCTTAAGGATTTTAGGGAGGAAATATGATGAAAGTACCCCAACCCTCAGGTCGGAGCCCGCACAAGATCTTTCAATTTCGACCCTTTAGAGTCTGACTGGCTCTTCAATTTCCTCTTCGGGAAATTTATTCACACACCCAACTGAGTGTATGTCACAGGTCCTTCTGAGTTATGCTCACGTAATATTTTCACTGGCATGAACTCCACGATCAACACCCAACTGACATTGGGACTTTCCCCTTTTCCTTTCAGGATACCGGATTTCGCAATTTCGCGAATCCTAATGTTGAAGGTATTACCTCTTCAACCTATGAAACCCGAAACATCAAACACTAGACACTTCTCACCACTGACTTCGGCTTTCCTCTCTTCATGATTTTGGGATTTGCGTTGATGTGCAACTCTGGCTCTTGACTTCCGGAGTCCCGAAATCTGAAGTACTGAAATTTTGACCACGTCACTCTTCGCCTTTATACACAAAACCTTTTTTTTTCGCGTTTTGAGGATTTGATCAACCAAAGGTTTCATCCACACTTCAGACTTATGACCCCCGAAATGTCGAAATGATCTCGACGGTCCAATGATCAAAATCAATGGTCCACGTTAAGTCCTGCCTTTGGAAGGTGGGTCTGTCCAATGCTTAACTTCCCCGCAACTTTTTTGGATCCTACGGTCCTCGCTATTTCAGGAGTTCTCCTCGGAGAATTCCGACCATTCAATTTCCTTCTGCACAACAACTTGAGCTTCCTGCTTTCTCTTGAATTATTCAAAGGCCCTAACCCTTCTGAGCTTTCTTCGCAAACTCAGGTCTTCAAGGAGACTCCTTCACGCACTCCTTGCGGCAATCCTTCAAATACTTCAGTGTACTTGAACTCCCGACTCTGTGCACTTTCTCTGTAATAGCAGTCCTTCAATGTCTCAACCTTAGTTGATAAGTTTTAATGTCTCGACCAGCCTGCACACACCTTGCATGACTTATGTGCTTGTATTGCACTTCTGCTAGAATGAGAACAACGATATCTCTCCTGAGATTTCAGAGATAAACTATGAACCTTTGTCATGCACTCCTTGCGGATGTTTCACTGCACTCCTTGCAGGAACTTCTCTCACTCAGGAAGAGAAACAATTGAAACTCATTTTCTTTCTTCTCTCAGAATTTAAACATTCAACATGAAAACGTACATTCACACACAACATAATAACAAATGCATGACAGAGAGAGTAAGAAACTGT
The DNA here is from genome assembly GCA_009831015.1 of Picea engelmannii. NCBI lineage: Eukaryota > Viridiplantae > Streptophyta > Pinopsida > Pinales > Pinaceae > Picea > Picea engelmannii. Next base: position 105,415 of record ML798252.1, on the reverse strand, counting down.
AAGCATACCATTCAACATGTATACACAGAAAACATCATAACACCATGAATCTGAATCAAAGCTTCATATATTAATTCAATCCTCTGTACATGGGTTCTCCTCTACAACTCTTCTGCTACAACTCTCTTCTTCTCTATGCTAATGTGCTTAATGACCTAATTCTGATTGATATAATGATACAAAGATGAGGGTGTCTATAGTCGTTTTCCCTCCTGTTCTTCTAAACTGTCTAATCTCTAATTCAAACCTACCTACTTTCATTAACTATGCATAAATGCCTCTACCTCCTACAGATGAGAGCGAATCGCTCATGATCTGTTTACAATACGCAAGTACGCTTCCCTTTAACCATTACATTAATGCTTCAAAAACATTTCCAAAACATGTAAAATGTGTGTTTCACTTTCCAGTTGTCTTCTGCCTTCATGCTCGCTTGGCTGGCTTCTTGCGATGCTCCTGCATCATACTCCCTTGCTTCAAAATTTTCATGAACTCCTGTTCATGAGATCTTGCATGGTCTGTCCATGCTTCTAAATTTCTGCTTCATCCTCCCAACTGGCATCTTCAACTGGGTGTCCCTCCCATTTGACCAAGTATTCAAAATACTCTTTCCTCTTGGTCTTCCTATTGACCCTCTTATCAATTATACTTTCCATCTGTGGCTTTGTAGCTACAGACATTTGTTTGGTCCACTGAAATTTTGTCTGTTCATTCTCTACCCCTGCTTCTTCATCTTTGTAAGGTTACAAATCTGGGATGTTGAATATCGATGAAATTATGATCCCATCGGGTAATTCGATCTTGTATGCATTTGCCCTAAATTTCTTTACGATCTTGCATGGTCCAATCTTCTTCATTTTCAGTTTGTTATATGTTCCCCTTGGGAACCTTTCTTTCCTCATATGTGCAAGAATTAGATCACCAACTTCAAACTGAAGTTCTCTCCTGTGTTGATCTGCTCTGCGTTTATACTCTTGACTCGAATTTTGCAAACGTTCCCTCACTTGGCTATGAAGTTCCTTCATTACCTCTACAAAATCCTCTGCACTAGCACTTTTGAATTCAGTTCGTTCCATATCTTTTAATTCACAAACTCCCCTTGGCATTCCATATACAATTTGGAATGGACTCTGCCCTGTGCTTCTATTGATCGAATCATTATAAGAAAATTCCGCTTGTGGCAGAATGTGATCCCACTGAATGTGGTGTTCGGTCACTAGGCTCCTCAGTAAATCTCCCAAGCTTCTGTTTACAAATTCTGTGTGCCCATCCGTCTGAGGATGATAAGCTGAGATAAATGAAAAATTTGTCCCCAGCTTCTTCCATAAAGTCCTCCAGAAATGTCCTACGAACTTGGTGTCCCGATCTGAAACAATACTCCTTGGAAAACCGTGAAGTCTGACGACTTCTTTGAAAAATAGGTTCGCAATATGAGTTGCGTCGTTGGTTTTCTGGCATGGTATGAAATGTGCCATCTTTGAAAATCCATCTACCACCACAAAGATTGAATCAAATCCTCTTTGTGTTCTTGGCAGCCCCAATATAAAATCCATGCTCACTGCATCCCATGACCTCTCAGGTATGGGTAATGGTTGGTATAACCCCGTGTTCTGTTTTTTTCCCTTTGTGTGATGACAAATTCTACATTTGTCCACAAATCTTTTGACATCTTTCCTCATCCCTGGCCAAAAATATGATATATTTAATTTCGAGAACGTTTTGTCATGACCGAAATGTCCGACCAATCCTCCACTATGCTTTTCTTTCAACAAATTCTCCCTCATGGAGCATTTTGGAATACATAACTGATTGCCTCTGAATAATAATCCATCCTGGATCATATATTCAGTCCACTGGCTTCTTTCCCTGAGAATTGGATTCTCATATGCCTCATACGCCTCTTTAAAATCTGGATCGTCTTTGTACATTTCTTTGAGATTATCAAAACCCAAAGTTTTGACTCTAAATTCCTGCATAAGCAAACATTTCCTACTCAAAGCATCAACAACTTTGTTAGCAGTTCCAGAAATATGTTTAATTACAAAAGTAAAATTCTACATGTATTCAACCCATTTAACATGTCTTTGGTTCAACTTCTCCTGTTGAGTCACGAGTTGTAAGGCATGATTATCACTGTACAAAACAAACTCTTTAGGAACCAAATAATGTCTCCATTTCTTCAGCGCTTGTATGACTGCATAAAATTCTTTGTCATATGTGGACTACTTAACCTTTGCTTCATTCAGTTTCTCACTAAAGTATGTGATTGGTCTGTCATCTTGGTTCAAGACCGCTCCAATTGCAAATCCACTAGCGTCACACTTGACCTGAAATGTCTTACTGAAATCTGGCAACACCAGAATTGGTTGTTCAGTAATCTTTTTCTTCAGCAAGTTGAAACTTTTTTCTGCTTCCTCTGTCCAATGAAAAGATTTGTGTCTTTTCTTCACCGTGTCCATCATTGGTGTGCTAATCCCACTAAAATTTCGGATGAATTTCCTGTAGAAACTAGCTAATCCATGGAAGCTTCGAACCTCAAATACACTTTTCGGTGATGGCCAATTCTTAATCTCGTCTACCTTATCCGGATCCATTTTCAGCTCATCTGCAAAGATAACAAAACCCAAATAAATGAGTTATGTCCTCATAAATGTTGATTTCTTCATATTTATCAACAACTTCTCTTGCTGTAATCTCCTCATCAATGTAGCTAAATGCTTCAAGTGTTCTATTTCTGTCTTGCTGAAAATTAATATATCGTCAAGATATACGATGACGAACTTCCCAATAAACTCTTTCAGGTCTTCATTCATCAATCTCATGAAAGTACTGGGCGCGTTTGTTAAGCCAAATGACATAACAATCCATTCATACAGCCCCTCATTCATCTTGAAGGCTGTCTTCCATTCGTCACCTTCTCTCATACGAATTTGATGGTATCCGCTTTTCAAATCAATCTTTGAAAAAAACTTTGCTCCACTCAAGCAATCCATCAAATCATCCATCCTTGGCAAAGGAAATCTATATCTGATGGTAATATTGTTGATTTCCCTCGAGTCTGTGCACATCCTCCAACCTCCATCTTTCTTTGGGCTGAGCATTGTTGGAACAACGCATGGACTCAAGCTTTCTCGAATCAACCCTTTGTCCATTAAGTCCTGGACTTGTCTCTTGACCTCTTCATTCTCCTGCGGCATCAATCTGTACGTTGCTTTATTTGGTAAACTAGCTCCAGGTATAAGATCAATGTGAAGACTTATACTTCTGATCGGTGGCAACGAACAAGGTAGTTTGTCCACTACTATATCAGCAAACTCTTCCGACAACATCTGGATTTCCTCTGGTAAATCATCCACTCTTGTATTGGTTAAAACAATTCTAGGCTTCCTGACCACAATGAATTGTGTATCTTCCTTCTTCTTAACCTCCTTAAGAAGTTCCTTCCCACTCATGAGAAGTACATTGTTGCTCACTTCTGGTTTCATTTCTTTATCCTTAATCAGAAGCAACATGTGAGTTCTCCCATTCTTCTCCAGGGTGTATGTGTTCTTTCTCCCATCATGAATCACATTCTTGTCATATTTCCATGGTCTACCCAGCAATAGATGACAAACATCCATGGGAATGACATCACATAGTATTTCATCCTTATATCCTCCTATTTTAAATTCAACTAAACATTGTTTAGTGACATTTACCTAATGTCCTTTTTGTAACCACGAAACTCTATATGGGCATGGATGTTCAATAGTCTCCAGCTCCAGCTTTTCTACCATCTCTGTAGAAATGATATTGTTTGTGCTACCACTGTCCACGATGACTTTGCATACCCTGTCTTTGGTCTTGCAAGCAATCCGAAAAAGGCTGTTCCTTTGGGCGGGGTTCTCTGCCTCCTTCTCTGGCATTAAGAGAAATTTTCTCATCATCAGTGATCTTCTGCCCTCAACATATTCTGCCTGCACATTTTGCCCTTGTGCTTTGGAAATGTGAGTTTCACCTCCTTCTTTCTTTCTATCTGGACATTCATAGGATTTGTGTCCATTTTTTCCATAGGTAAAGCATTTTATTTCTCCACCTCTGCCTCTTCCTCTTCCTCTGGTTCGAGGAAAAGTATTTCTATCAGCATACTGTCCTCTCTGTGAGCTTCCACCTCTCTCAGTTTGCGTTTGAGGTTTCTTCCACTCTTCTTCAGGTTTCTGATTTCTGTCTTGTGCAATTGTTTTGCCTCTGGCTTGACTTCTGCCTTGGCCTCTCTGACCTTGCTTCCAGCTCAGCTTCTCTTCAACTTCCAGAGCCATCTGATAAGCATCCTCCACATTCCAAAGGCTCATCATGCTCATCTCATCCTGAATGTCATACCGCAGACCATTCATGTACCTGGAAACCTTTGTGTCATCACTTTCCCAATGACCTGCTCTAATGTTTATCTTGTAGAATTCCTTAGTGTATTCTTTTACTGAACTCAACTTCTGTCTCAAATTTTGCATTCTTCGAAACAGAGTAATTTGATAATCCTTGGGTGTGAACTTTTCCTTCATCTTTGCAACCATTCTATCCCATCTTTTGATTTTATGTTTGCCTTTACAATGTCTGTCAGCTTGCAGTTCATCCCACCATAATGTTGCATGTCCTTTAAGTCTTGTGACAACATGTTTAACCTTTTTGTCTTCCTCAATATCCTCACAGTCAAAATATTTATCCAGAGCTCTAATCCAGTCTAGAAGCTATTCAACATCTAGGTTTCCTTCATATATTGGAATGTCCATTTTTGCTCTGGCACCTATCCTAGCAACAACCCTGAATAGGCGTTCATCTGTTGCATCTTCGGCTGGAACTTCTTCTCCTTCATGTCCAGCTTCATCTTCACTTTCACCCTCGCTGATATCCCCAGCATTAATTGTGTGCCTCTGTGTTGTCTCCATGGCATCAAGCCTGGCACGTAGTTCGCGCATTTCTCTTTCCACTGCTGGATCAAGCATTGGCATAGGCCTATCTCTTCTTCTCAGCGGCATGGATGTAAAATTTCTCTTTTCTCTGCTACAAAAAGCAAAGAACTCTTTCTCACTCTGATACCACACTGACATAGGTACCCCAACCCTCAGGTCGGAGCCCGCACATGATCTTTCAATTTTGGCCCCTTAGAGTCTGACTGGCTCTTCCATTTCCTCTTCGGGAAATTTATTCACACACCCAATTGAGTGTATGTCATAGGTCCTTTTGAGTTATGCTCACGTGATCTTTGCACTGGCATGAACTCCATGATCAACACCCAAATCACATTGGGACTTTCCCCTTTTCCTTTCCAGATACCAGATTTTGCAATTTCATGAATCCTGATGTCGAATGTCTTACCTCTTCGACCTCTAAAACCCGAAACATCAAACACTAGACACTTCTCGCCATTGACTTCGTCTTTCCGCTCTTCAAGATTTTAGGAGTTGCGTTGATGTGAAACTCTGCCTCTTGACTCCTGGAGTCCCGAAATCTGAAGTACCAAAATTTCGACCTCGTCACTCTTCGCCTTTATACAGGAAACCTTTTTTTTTTCGCGTTTCAGGGATTTGATCAACCAAAGGTTTCGTCCACACTTCGGACTTATGACCCCCAAAATGTCGAAATGATCTCAATGATCAAATGATCCAAATCAACGGTTCACGTTAACTCCTGCCTTTCGAAGGTGGGTCTATCCAACGCTTAACTTCCCCACAACTTTCTTGGATCCTACGGTCCTCGCTATTTTGGGAGTCCTCCTCGGAGAATTCCGACCGTTCAATTTCCTTCTGCACAACTACTTGAGCTTCCTACTTTCTCTTGAATGATTCAAAGGCCCTAACCCTTCTGAGCTTTCTTCGCAAACTCATGTCTTCAAGGAGACTCCTGCATGCACTCCTTGCAGCAATCCTTCACATACTTCAGTGTACTTGAACTCCCGACTCTGTGCTCTTTCTCTGCAACAACAATCCTTCAATATATCAACCTTAGTTGATAAGTTCTAAGGTCTCGACCAGCCTGCACACACCTTGCATGGCTTCTATGCTTGTCTTTCACTTCTGCTAGAATCAGAACAACGGTATCTCTCCTGAGCTTTCAGAGATAAACTCTGAACCTTTGTCACACACTCCTTGCAGGAACTTCTCTCACTCAGGAAGAGAAACAATTGAAACTCATTTTCTTTCTTCTCTCAGAATTTAAACATTCAACATGAAAATGTACATTCACACACAGCATAATAACAAATGCATGACAGAGAGAGTAAGAAACTGTAAGCAGACCATTTAGCATGTATACACAGAAAACATCATAACACCATGAATTTGAATCAAAGCTTCATATATTAATTCAAGCTTCTGTACATGGGTTCTCCTCTACAACTCTTTTGCTATAGCTCTCTTCTTCTCTATGCTAATGTGCTTAATGATCTAATTCTGATTGATACAATGATACAAAGATGAGGGTGTCTATAGTCATTTTCCCTCCTGTTCTTCTAAACTGTCTAATCTCTAATTCAAACCTACCTACTTTCATTAACTATGCATAAATGCCTCTACCTACTATAGATGAGAGTGAATCACTCATGATTTGTTTACAATATGCAAGTACGCTTCCCTTTAACCATTACATTAATGCTTCAAAAACATTTCCAAAACATGTAAAATGTGTGTTGCACTTTCCAGCTGTCTTCTGCCTTCATGCTCGCTTGGCTAGCTGCTTGTGATGCTCCTGCATCAAAATATCTCTCGAGGATTTTAAGGATGAAATATTTCAACCATCCATGATATCCCCAACCTCCCCTAAAAAATAGGAAACCAAATGTGAGGTGGACTCTCACACTAAATTAATTTCCTTTTCATGAATATTAATAATAATTCATGTTCACATAGTGTTTTGACCTTCATATAATATATTTATCCTCCACATTGACTAGGAATTGTGACATATGTTATTTCATGGTGTTGAGGTGTATGCGACACTTATCAAGGTGCATATGACACTTTGACGACACTTGCAACACTTAGGGAAGCGTACCTAGGTGTGTAAATTTGATGTGTAACAATATGCCCCCTAAAGTGTGATGTCAGAAGAGAAACTGATGGCCAAAACACTTTACAATTCTTCAATGCAAGGGCGTGGAGTTGGAGAACCTGGAAGAAGATGCAAACAACCATAAAAAAGTATTAATATATGTTCCATTAATGAGGTAGGCATACCTATGATCGGAATATGAGATTACTCAAAGCACGGTCGTCGACCAATACACAATGAATCCACATGAAAAATGTTGACTAAGGATATGGCCACCAAAGATACAATGTGGATCCATACCTCCATGACATGAACTGATCGTAGCCATGAGAAATACACAATGGAGCTACGAGATGATAAAACATAGCCACAGACCAATACAATGTGGATCTATGTAACATTCTATATATCAGCATGCTCAAATGATCTCCTTCGCATCCAGGGAAAAGCATATAACATAGTAACACTCAACCCAGGGTCTTTTCCCAATCCCGATGTGGCATGAATCTAGCCATGTGAATAGATTTTTTTATGTCGAACATGGTAGAAACCACTTGATTACCGATCATTGAGGTAAACCGTTAACAAGCGTGAGGGAAATCACCAATGATGTCAATGACTCCCAAGGTACCCTAGTACAATTCAATGAATGTGAAAAAATGAGTTGAAGTCGAACATTCATGGAATCATCCAATCAGAGTTCAATGATGTAAACCCACTTTCAGAAGTGAGGAGGCCTGCCATTGAGGCATCTAGGTCCCAAGGTACTAACTGGTTTCTAAGTCTAATTCCTGGATGATGTGTTGGAGTCGACAGGAAAAGACTCGTTGAAGGTGAATCAACACAAAACTGACATAGGAAAGTGATGTAATATGGTGAATCAAATGAGTATGGACTAACACATGAAATGGAAACTGAAAATACTGCAGATGGATGGGTTGAGGTGAAACTTCCCTTGAACATGATGAGGCACGACAACTGACTTGGAAACATTGACTCGACGAGTACCAAGAATGTAATGTGACGACAATAAGAGAACTCTTTGACTAGATGAAAAAGTATGGCGACACATGGAATTGGTATGACTCAGAGACAAGTATTTTTTCCAACTGTAAGACGGGACACAAACAGGTTCCATGTTCAAGGGCGACAAAAGATGCCATAAAGGATTCTAAAAAAAATTGACCCACTTCCTTCAATTTTTTCTCCCACCCAGATAGATGAGTACCTCTTTTTAATTTAACGAGCTCGAGGAGGGTAACACATGCTCGATATAACTCACATTCGGTAAGTTCCTCTTCCTTTGTTTAACGAACTAGAAGAAGTAAGGGTTCGTCCCCATATGGGTCCTTCATTGTGTATTTTAGCGAGTCCAAAGAAGGAAAACTCAGTGGTTTTTCATACTTAGAGAGTCTGAAAATAACTTAAAGGCGACGCCAGGGTTGTCCTTTTTTGTAATTTTAGTCTCATGAGGTCGAAAAGGGATAAACTACCACTCGTAAGACTCCCTTTCAAACCTTTTAACGAGTGTGAAAGGAAGCAATATCAGTCGACAATATTTTTATGTTTAGAGAGTCTGAAAAGAGATTAAAGGAGATTTCAGGGGGTTCATTTTTCATATAACCTTTACGAGTTTGAAAAAGTGATAAAATTTTACTCGATCACATTCTCATGTATTTACAAGCACAAGAAAGAAAAAAGACTAATCTCGGTATTGGTTTCATTTTTACACAAGCTTGAAACAAAATTAAACGTATGCTTGTAAATTCCCAACGTAATTTCCAAATGTAGGGATACCAATGGTTGGTTGGTACTCTGCCCCCAACTTGAAAATCTAGCGGCATAACTTCAGAATGATAATCAAAGGCTGGAGACATGCCCCCCCAAGCTTCATTTAATTCGTCGACTTTGAGGTTGTCACCAATTTCTATACTAGATGGAGAAAAAGGATAAGGGCGGATGAAAGGAAGGTTCAAATACGATACCTAAAAAAATAGTCAACTCGACATCTACGAGATATAGCTAGAGACTCGACTCGATATCTATGAGATCTAACTAAATACTCGACCTGACGGGAGAGGTGACTATTTCATTTTTTAACGAGCTTGACACATGAGAAGAACTATGCTCAATACCTATGTTTAATTTTTTAGCGAGCTTTCCACAGAGAAGCAAAACTATGCTTGTGACTTTGGGTTCAATCCCTAGATTTATGTTTCATTTTTTAACAAGCTTGCTACAGAGAGGAAAACTATGCTCATAGCTTCTGTTTCATTTTTTAACGATCTTTCCACAGAGAAGAAAAACTATGCTTGATACCTTTGTTTCATTTTTTAACGAGCTTGCTAGAGAGAATAAAAAATATGCTCAAAACCTCTCCTTGATCATGACTTCCAAAAGGACAATTCTCTGGAAGGAATACATGTTAAGGGATAAATGTCAATCATGGCTTCCAAGAGATCTTCGCTAGATGGAAGAAAAAAACACTGGAAGGAATGCATGTCGACGACCTCGATAAGGGTAGGGAGATCTGGATCTAATAGCCCTATCAAAGAGATGACCATGTCAACTACTGAATCTAAGTCAGGAGAAGGGAGGGATTCCCTCTCATGCGGGGTTGAACGCATGGGGCAGGTCGTTACATATTTGACCTGCGGTGTTGCAGACATCACTGGCATGTATGGACCATTCAGGGAAGGTGGATGGTTGACCATCATATGAGGGTCAATGAATGAAATTTGGTCAATCATTACTATGTTTCCGTTGTGAGGTAAAAACGTCACTCGAAAGAGATTGGACACAAAATCTCTCATAAGGTAGACATAGTCTCACCCAAGGAGCAGGTTAAAGTCCAAGGAGTCATGAAATACTATCACATAGACATAGACCGTGTTTTCTCCCAAAGTAACTGGAAACTGAGAAAGAATCCTTAAATGTTGACAACCTCTCCAAGTCCTCCTCATCCATCCCTTGCACGATGCTCCCAATATCATAGGTTTGATATCCAAAAGCTTCCTCCCAAGATAATAAGTTTGATACCTCTAATATTCCTCCCTTCTCCATGGAAAATAGCTCATTATATAGGATTTGGAGGCTTAACCACCATGGAGAGGATCACTCATCAGATCCACTAAAATGGGATCTCTAAGATATTTAGGGAGAAAATATCTCTTAAGGATTTTAGGGAGGAAATATCTCTCAAGCATTTTACAGAGAAAATATTTCAACCATCCATGAGATCCTCAACCTCCCCTAAAAAATAGGAAACCAAATGTGAGGTGTATTCTCACACTAAATTAATTTCCTTTCCATGAATATTAATAATAATTCATGTGCACATAGTATTTTTACCTTCATATAATATATTTCTCCTCCACATTGACTAGGGATTGTGACATATGTTATTTCATGGTGTCAAGGTGTATGTGACACTTAACAAGGTGCATATGACACTTTTACGACACTTGCGACACTTAGGGTGAGGTACCTAGGTGTGGAAATTTGATGTGTAACACATGGTTGAAGAAAAGAAGGTGTTGCTCGAAAAGGTTGACACTTTGAAGAGTGTTGCAGATTCATTGACAAAGTCCGTGAGCACAGAGAATTTCTCTCAGTGTAGAGGAATAATGGGCATTCTTTCCCTAGATTTTTGACTATGTAATCATGTGAAACCATGTATGCAAAGAAAACAACAAGTGGGAGAATGTTGGGTATTTGTGATATTCTTTGCATGTGTGTGTGTGGGCATGTCAGATTTGACAACTGTGTTTGACGATCCCAACTTTCTTCTCTCTTTGTTTTGTGTGCACTGGGTGCTTTCCTAGGGGGGTCCCAGGTGGGCCAAGTTTCCCCCCCCCTGGTTACACTCAGTTCCTTGAAATATTTTTTGAGGTGATTTTTGCTATTTTAGTGGTTTTTGCTATTTTTAGCGGTTTTCTAAATTAATACCGAATTAATGGATTAGGGTTTTGGTAGCTAAATAAGACATAAAATATTGTATATATTGTATTGTGAATGGTGAAATTAATACAATGAAGAGTTGAAAGGTGCGGCACCAAGGAAGGCTTGTTTTCTCCCTATTAAGGGTTTCCAACGTAAATCTTTGTGTACTGTGTGTATGAGCCATTGATTAATTTATGTTTTTCTTAAGAATATGTATGCATTACTTTACTTCACAGGTTTAAAACTTATAAGGGAGAGGAAGACATAGAGGGGGGATATAAAGTGTGTGTGCGAGAGTGTGGGAGGGAGAGAGAGGTAGACAATGAGGGGAGGTAGAGAGTGAGTGTGTCAGAGTGTGGTAGGGAGAGAGAGGAAGACATAGAGGGCAGGATAGAAAGTGTGTGTGTGTGAGTGTGGTAGGCAGAGAGAGGTAGAAAAAGAGAGTAGGTAGAGAAAGGTAGACAAAGAGGGAAGTTAGAGAGTGAGTGTGTTAGAGTGTGGGAGGGATAGAACGAAAGACATAGAGTGGGGATAGAAAGTGTGTGTACGAGAGTGTGGGAGGGAGAGAGAGGAAGATAAGGAGGGGAGGTAGAGAGTGAGTGTGTTAGAGTGTGGGAGGGAGATAGAGAGAGGGAGACATAGAGGGGGGATATAAAGTGTGTGTGGGAGGGAGAGAGAGAAAGAAAGGAATATAAGGGAAGTAGAGAGAGTGTGTGAGAGTGTGAGAGGGAGAGAGAGGAATATGGAGAGGGGGGTAGAGAGACAGGTAAATGTAGGAGAGAGGGGTATATGTAGGAGAGATAGAGGAGAGATAGTGGGAGGGAGGGGGAGAGAGAGTGTGTGAGAGTGTGAGAAGGGGAGAGAGAAATACAAAGAGGAGGGGTAGAGACAAAGTGTGAGAGGGAGGGAGAGGGNATATATATATATATATATATATATAGAGAGAGAGAGAGAGAGAGAGAGAAGGGATATAGAGGGAGTGGGTGTGAGAATATGAGGCATGTCAAGGTAATGTCTAGGTCTAGGTATTTCCATGCCTTGTGATGTTTAAGTCTTTCCATGTCTAGGTATTACCATGTATAGGAGAGTGAGGGAGAGAGAGGGATACAAACAAGGGGGTAGAGAGGGAGACTAAGAGGGATATCGAGAGGGGGCTAGATGTCAGAGAGGGAGGAGAGAGAGAGATAGAGAGGGGGGTAGATGTAGAAGAGGGAGGAGAGAGAAATATATAGATGGGAATGACTTATAAGAGTATGTGCACATTCCTAGAGTGTCGGTGTGCTCCTAGAGAACATGCATTCTCCTAAGATTGTGCACATGTTATTTTGAATTCAAATTTTTTGGGCGGGATTGATAAGGTGTATGCTAAATTGGTTGGCTCAGATTTAGTTTTGGGATGAAAAACCTAGTGGTTTGGTCTGCAAATTGATAAAACCTTCATTTTTGTGAATAATCTTGTATATATTTGTCTTCGACATTCTTTTTCTATATTCTAAACAATTCAGTTGTTGACGAAACTACAAACATAGATAGACTCATCTATGCGTATGTGTGTATATATATAGATAGATAGATAGATAGATAGATAGATAGATAGATAGATATAGATATATATCCACTTTTCCTTATGCATTCATCTTCTTTTTAAACACCCATTTGTTGCCAATGGGATTTCTTCCAGTCGACAACTACACTAGATATCAAGCCTCATTATTAGTAATCGACAAAGAAAAATTTTAACGGAAATCAGGTGGAGTATAGCTTTCTAGTTGTCTTCTTTCCCAAACATATATCCTCAATAATGGAGTATGAGGATTTTCTTATTTTGATTCATGTTTTTCTGTAGAGTCTAAATCATCATCCTTCAACTCAAACTTTATTTTCAT
>ML798252.1:81305-92514 GCA_009831015.1 Picea engelmannii | reverse complement strand
ATATGAGGCATGTCAAGGTAATGTCTAGGTCTAGGTATTTCCATGCCTTGTGATGTTTAAGTCTTTCCATGTCTAGGTATTACCATGTATAGGAGAGTGAGGGCGAGAGAGGGATACAAACAAGGGGGTAGAGAGGGAGACTGAGAGGGATATCGAGAGGGGGATAGATGTAGGAGAGGGAGGAGAGAGAGAGATAGAGAGGGGGGGTAGATGTAGGAGAGGGAGGAGAGAGAAATATATAGAGGGGAATGACTTATAAGAGTGTGTGCACATTCCTAGAGTGCGTGTGTGCTCCTAGAGAACATGCATTCTCCTAAGATTGTGCACATGTTATTTTGAATTCAATTTTTTTGGGTGGGATTGATAAGGTGTATGCTAAATTGGTTGGCTCAGATTTAGTTTTGGGATGAAAAACCTAGTGGTTTGGTCTGCAAATTGATAAAAACCTTCATTTTTGTGAATACTCCTGTATATATTTGTCTTTGACATTATTTTTCTATATTCTAAACAATTCAGTTGTTGACGAAACTACAGACATAGATAGACTCATCTACGCGTATATATATATATATATATATATATATATATATATCCACTTTTCCTTCTGCATTCATCTTTTTTTTAAACACCCATTTGTTGCCAATGGGATTTCTTCCAATCGACAACAACACTAGATATCAAGCCTCACTATTAGTAATCGACAAAGAAAATTTTTAACGGAAATGAGGTGTAGTATAGCTTTCTAGTTGTCTTCTTTCCCAAACATATATCCTCAATAATGGAGTATAAGGATTTTCTTATTTTGATTCATGTTCTTCTGTGGAGTCCGATTCATCATCCTTCAACTCAAACTTTATTTTCACTGGTTATTCCTCCCTTAGTAGGAATTCTTGTTTGGAAACATCTTTTCTTTCTCTAAATACCGCATCTCAACTATACATAACCTTCTTAGTTTTTGGGTTCCAAATCTTATAACCTTTTAAACCATCTTTATACCCAATAAAGATACACTTTTCAACCCTTTTATATAACTTACTCATGTTTTCCTTTGGAACGTGAACATAGGCCTCATATCCAAATACAATAAGATGTGTGAGAGATATTTTATTACCATTCCATACCTCATGTGGAGTCTTGTCATCCATTGTTAATGAAGGTGATCAACTGACCATGTAAGATGCAATACCCACTACCTCTTCCCATAATTCCTATCCTAACCCGACACCACTAAGCATACATCTTGATTTTTCCATCAACATCATGTTCATCCTTTCTTAAACTCCATTATGTTGAGGTGTATATGAACTAGTCTTATTCCTTTCTATATCACACTTCTTACATAGATCTTCAAATTCATTTCCATAGAAATCTCCACCATTATCCATCCTCATCACCTTAATTCTTTTCTTTGTTTGATTTTACACAAGATCCTTAAACTCTTTAAACCTGTCAAACACTTTAGATTTCTTCCTGAGAAAATGTGTCCAGGTATTCCTCTAGAAGTCATCTATAAATGAGACATAGTACACAAATTTTTCGAGTGATGGAACCAACATAGTTCCAAACACATCACTGTGCACCAACTGTAAAATTCCCTCTTCCCTCGTTGCACCAGAAGGGAATTTTACTCGATTATGCTTCCCATATACACAATGTTCACATAAATCAACATCCATAGAGAAATTGGACATACCTTTAGTCATGCCTTTAACATGTAATAGTCGAAATCCCTTCTCTTCAATATGCCCCAATCTTTGATGCCACAACATAACCTTTTCTCCAGAGACTGTAGGAGTTTTTTCTTCTTTGGATCCTATCTCATGAACAATGGAACTATTATACTGATCACTAATAGTGCTTCCCTTTATATTATACAAGGTTCCAATATGAACTCCCTTCAACAACATCATTGCTCCTCGAACCATCTTATAAGTTTCTTTCTCAAACATTTTTTTTACCTCTGTATCACCCATTTTTCTTATAGAAATCAAATTTTTGGCCAATCCTGGGATGTGTAGAACACTAGAAAGTGTTCTAATCCTTCCATCCATGAGATTCAACTTGAATTTTCCTCATCAATTGATTTTGGTTTTCGATTCATCGGCTAGGAAAACATCACCTCCATCATACTTTTCATATTCATAGAACCACTCCATGTGGGGATTCGTATGAAAGGATGTGTCTGAGTCAAATAGTCATGCCTCATGATCTGCATGTGTGCTTGATGAAGCCAGTTACACATCCCCTCCTTCTTATGAGGAGGGTTTTTCTTTTGTAGAAGGAGCATCTTTATATCCCTTCCCTCTCTCAAATATTTTGGATCTACATTGCTTCTTTTAATTCCCTTCTTTTCCACATCTCCAACACACCTTTACAAATTTTCTTGGAGATTTAGATCTACCCTTATATTTAGATCTCCTACTTGAGGACTTAGATATAGTTCTTTGTTGGGAGTGTCCTTGTGCAAATAATGCATTTGTGCTCTATCCTTCAATGTTCTTTTGCCTCATCTCCTCTGATGACAAGGATGGTGCCACATCATGAAAACTTAAAATAGTTGTATTACTACTTATGGCCACAAATAGACTATCCGATGAGTTTGGTAAAGAACACAATAAATTGATACATTTGTCTTCATCATAAATCTTAATATCAATAGATAATAACTGACTTACCACTGTATTGAAGGCATTCAAATGCTTTGACACTGAGTCTCCATATTTTATCCTTAGGTTATATAGCTTTTTCTGCAGGAGCAATTTATTTACCAGGGAATTAGATTGATAAAAAGTCCCCAACATATCCCATAATGCATTGGATGTATCTTCCCCTGACACATTCAGTAATATTGAATCTAAGAGACACAACCAGATTGTGCTCGTTGCCTTTTGATCCAACTTTTTCCAGTCTTCTACTGACATTCTTGTAGGTGCAGTACCTAGATCCACATTGATCCACTGATCTGTATATCTTTGTCTACCAACAGATTTTCCATCTTGAGCTTCCACAACTCAAAAATTTTCCCTTTAAATTTCTTGATCTTTGTTTTCAAACTACTCGCCACATCTGTTCACCTAAAACATTAAATACCTCATATCTCCCATTGTAACAAGGCTTATCACAGACCCAATCCAAACCCATAACCACAAAGCCATCCCCCTTAAGCCAATAATTTATCTCATACCAAATGTAGATTTTAACCTTGTACAATTAATTACTACAAACAAATTCTTAATAAAACAGAAAAGATACAATGGCACACACACTTTACACAGATATTTTAACCTTGGAAACCCAAACCAGGAAAACCAACATTTTAGAGTTGCACCTCTAATCTTGTATTCATCATATTCATTGTTTACAATACAATATGCATATAGGATAATGCGGTGTCCAAACCCCTAATCCATTGACCCAGATTAGTCAACAACCCTAATTCCTTAACCATAATTAAAAAATCATCGACAAAAACCATGTGCCGAAAAATTGTCAAAAATAGACCAATGTTTTTTTCTTGGGAGCTTCTGGCCCGAACCCCCACAACCCTCTCGGATGAGGGGTTCTAAGCATCCCCAAAACCCCCTTTTCTCTCATATCAATGTACATTAAATGTAATCAATTTTACAGAGAATATAACACATACCCAACAATAACCTTAAATCCTTATTTCTAAAGTAACCTCACATTTTTAATAAATTTAATTATTTCATAAAAACTTTTATATATCTTATATTTAACCCTCCCCTTTACCACAAATGTTAAATAATAACATTTTTTAATAACAAAATATAACAAGAATGTTTTAATTAGACATTTAAAATGTGGAAGGTCAAATTCAACATAAACCATCATTGTAAATTCAATCCTTTTTTACATTTTCAATGTAAAAAATATATTTTTTTCAATATAATGTAATTAAACAACACAAGACATTTTGTCCATAAAAATGATTTCAATAAAAAAAAAATCTTTATTGAATCATGGTAGAAAACAAGTCATGAAAGATTTGTTTTTAATCATGGGATTGCCTTTTCCAAATAAGATGGATTGACACTAGTGATTTAGAGATTAATAAAGGGTGAATAATTCTTCATTAATACATAGCACAAAAGTATAATCCTTTGGGACAAGTTAGAGATTAGTAAAGGGTGAATAATTATTCATTAATACATAGCACAAAAGTATAATCCTTTGGGACAAGTTTTGATTTTAGAGATTAGTAAAGGGTGAATAATTCTTCATTAATACATAGCACAAAAGTATAATCCTTTTGAACAAGTTGAGAGCAACTCAATACCTAATGACGAAAAAGACATGTCTCTCTGTCTAACCTTGAAGTCTAAGGTTATGCACACTGCATTACATTTGTAGTAACATAAAGTAGTTTATTAACTTTTGAAAGGAACAATGTTGGATGACATGATGGTAATGGTAATAAAAATTATTTTAAGAAGTTGAAGGTATTTTAACCCTTGAAAACCATTTCTAATTTGTCTATGGCATGTACCTTGAACAACATTATTGTCTCTCTTAGACTTTGACTTACATAAAATAAATTTCCTCTTTTTCTCCCTAACCTCTGGTTTCTCTTAGCTTCCTCTCTCTTAAAGCACGCCTTTAAAAAAATAGTTTGTATCATGTTCAAATACAAATTCACTTTAGTCTCTCTCTTCTTTATTTTAAGAATATTTTAATAATTTGGATCATGTTCAAATACAAATTCACTTTAGTCTCTCTCTTCTTTATATTAAGAATATTTTAATAGTTTGAATCATGTTCAAATAAAAATTCACTTTAGTCTCCCTCTTCTTTATTTTAAGAATATTTTTAGGGTTATTAAGAAGCATAACCCCTAGCACTATATAAATATGTTGATATTATATTTTAATATATATAACATTAAATATTTATATAAATATGTTGATATTATATTTTAATATATAAAATATTGATTATTTTATTGAAAATTTGTTTATTTTTTATTTATTTATTTTAATATTATATTTTAACCTATATAATATTATTTTTTATTTACTTGGATGGGGTGTCACTTGGAACGAGGAGAGGGACAACTGGATTGGATTAGCTGAGGGAGTTATTATCCCAGGTCGTCACCCCCACAACAATAACTTCCCATGGCTTACACCATTCAGAGAGTTAATTTAGTGTGTCTGGCTGAGATCTCGGATGAGCGATCCAGCCAGGGTTATGGTACCAGCTACATGCAGAAGTCCCATTGACCTTCAATGACGATGGGAGAGACATCTTTGGCTCCTCACAGAGTTAAAGGAAACCCCGACATGCATTTATATTTGGTTTTCACTTGGTGTGCTCACCACACAGAGCTCTTCGGCCCTCACAATTTTTCTGGTATCACTACTTGCACCCTGTGCATCCTCCTAGCCTCAAATCTCCACCAGCATCCCCCCACTTCCCCCTCTCACCCCCTCCATCCCCCTGCTCCTCCCATCATGCCCCAAAATCATGGGAAGCCTAAGAGGGGCACTAGAAAAACAAACGCCCTCACTTGGGCCACTAGACTCATTGCCTCTCAACACACTCTTATTGCTCACTTCAACCATTCCCACAACACCACTCGGAGTACTCAGACAACCCTGCACAAGACGAAAATGCAGACCCCATCCTCCTCGATGCACTCTCCACCGCTGCCTCTGCATTATAGAAATAACACTATGAAAGAAGAGGTGTCTCCTCTACCTTCGCACCTTAGCCTCACCACTGTGAAAGAGGAGGCGCCACCTCTATCCTTGCATCCTCGCCCGAGCGCAGTGAACGTGACAACGCCACCCTTATAAGTGTGCCTCCCCACCGCCACCAGCCGTCTTGCCCCCCCAGTTCTCAAGTCGGGCGATCCTTATTACGGGGACGAGAGTTGTATCGTGGAGGAGGAAATCCCTCCAAGTTGGCAATTGACAGAAGCAGGCAAGGATTCAGCTGCAGTGGAAGACGATGGAATGGACAAGGGAGAATAGGGCTCACACTCTGCCTATCATCTGGTAGAGGAGCCTCTTGAGCTCCTCTTTGACATTCGTCAATGGCAGGATGAACACATGCATGGCCAGGGGGTCATCAATCAACAACTAGACATGTTGCTCGAGGCATTCACAGATGCTCCAGTGCAAGTCCGTTGTACAACATGAAAGAAAAGATTCATCCCAGCATACACCATTCATGGACATCTAGGTTCTCCCATGGCATGGCGCAACTCACCCCAGATCCCAGTCTTTTGTCAATTTCAGTCATAGAGTAGATAGTGTTAAGATACTTTTCACTCCTTTTGGTTGTGAAATTCTCTCAGTGATGGTGGCTCTGAACGAGGCGAGCCCTAGGTTATATAGATGGAACAGGGTTCTTGCAGACACTAGCAATTCTCTGCTCAATTTTTGTAAAAATTTTGTAAGGTATGATAGATTCAAAACCGCTTGGAGCCACCTGATCTAGTTTCCATCCTGTGGTGGAACAGGTGGCTACCAAGCGTCGCAAAGCTGTAAACTTGTGATTTAATATAAGGTCCCTCTTTCATTTAAAAAAAATAAAATTATTTTTTATTTCTTCTAATATTACATTTTAATACATAACATTATACATCATTATTAAGAATAGATATAACATGTACTTTTTATTTATTTATTTTAATTTAGTGATTGTAAAGTTTCAATTTTGTGTCTTTCTTTCATTAATTATAGTTTTATGATTTCATTAACATAGCCTTTAGATTAAATAAAGGTTTCTAAGAAAAAGAAGAAAAAATTTATTCCAAGTTATCCTCAATAATCATGATTTAAATGTCAATATTTACATGTTTTCTAATCCCAAACATTTAAGATACATATGTCATTTCACCAAAACAATGGTATACTATATAGCCGAAGGCTAGATATAATGTTCATCATCACCCTCATAACATCCCTACCCATCCCATCCCATCCCATGCCATGTTGGGATTTGGTGACAACGAATTCCTCTAAGGATGGATTTGGATCCTATTATTCTGCATTGGTTGCAACTAAATAGACCAAGTTAGAATATGGATAGGGATTGCATTTAATAATCAATTTCTTGTAAATGTATATAAATACATGTAAGACCGTAGAGGCAAAGAGAGAGACAGAGTGAGAACTTGCAAGTTTGTTGTAATCTCCATGATCTAAATAATAACACAACCGATGCCTATGCTTGGTGGACGTAGCTCAACGTTTGGGTGAACCACACGAAATCCCTGTGTTTCTTATATGTGTGATTGTTAATTATCATATGTGAATTGTGTTTTCCACATTTGCAATTATAACAAGTGGTATCAGAGCTATTGCGTTGGAGATTCGTGAGGTGAGATCCATGGTGTAAGAAGGTGAATTGAGTGACCAGAGTGAGCAGTAGGTCATCGACGCTCCCTAGGCAGTGTTAGAGGCGCGTCGACGCACTCACACTTATGAATTTAAAAATTTTGTGTATCATCCGCACCATATCATACACCACAGAGTGTCGATTCTCCCCCATCCACATTCAAGGAGCGCTAGCACTCCCCCATGAACCCTAAGGGAGCCTTGACTTCACTCACTAGCGCTCCCCCACCCATTGTGAAGGAGCATCGACCATTTTATGAAAGTCGTGAAAGCAATGTGAAAGAAATGAAATTTTTTTAGAGGTTGTTTTGTTTCAATTTTTTATTAACATAAAGAAAATCCTTGGCAAATTAATGGGAGGATAAAATATAGTATTTTAAAAAGAGTACCTTTTATGTGAGGTGGATCTCACATGGATGTTATGTAAATTAAAGTTGATATAAAAGGTTTTATGAAATATATATATATATATTTTATTTTTAAACCTTTTGGAGTTATTACTTAACCTCATATATTAAGGATCCACATTTAACCTTATTTATAATTCCTCCATATTTAAAAGAATTTTTTATAAGAAATGGGTATTAGGATATTTTTTGCTAATGGATAAGATGCAGAGTTTGAAGTTTGAAGTTGAAAAGTTCAATGGTAAAAGAAAATTTGAGCTCTGAAACCTTAAGATGTGGGATTTGTTGGTGCAACAAGGGTTGCAAAAAGCATTGGCAGGAAAGTCAAAGAAACCAACAACCATGATGAATGAAGAATGAGAAGATATGGATGCGAAAGCTCTTAGTACCATTCGTTTATGTCTGACGGATGATGTTTTGTTTAATATCGTAGGAGAGGATACAACATCAGGCTTATGGAGCAAGTTGGAAAGTCTATATATGACGAAGTCCTTGACGGGCAAGATCTACTTGAAGAGACAATTGTACAGTTTTTGGATGAAAGAAGGTACAAAAGTTGATGACCATTTAAATACCTTCAATACCCTTATAGTTCAATTGACTAATATGGAAGTTAAATTTGAAGATGAAGATAAGGCTATTACACTATTGTGTTCGTTTCCTGAGTCTTGGGATAATCTAGTCACCTCTATTATCTTTAGCTCAAGAGATGTTTTAGATTATGACTCTGTTGTGGGAGCTTTGTTGGCTGAGGAGATGAGGAGAAAATCTAGTCAAGAAACCTCAACTTCAGTGGCGATGTTGGTCAGAGGTTGAACTAATGAGAAGAATGAGAGAATTTTTTCTCGATCTAAGTCAAGACATAGAAAGGGTAAAGCAAAATGCTGGTACTGTGGCAAAACAAGACATCTCAAGAAATATTGCTGGAAGAGAAAGGAATATGAGGAAAACTCTACAAAGGAAGCAAATTTGGTTGTAACAAATTCAAGTATGACTGATCAAGTTTTATCTAGTTTTAGTAATTTACAATATCAAGAAGAATGGCATTTAGATTCAGGTGCCTCCCACCACATGTGCTCACATAGAAATTGGTTCATTTTTTACCAATTTGTTGATGAGGGTGTAGTGTTTATGGGAAATGGTATTCCCTGTAAAATTGTTGGGGTTGGTTGTATTAGAATAAGGATGTTCGATGGTATTGTTATGGAATTAACAGATGTTAGATATGTACTCGAGCTTAAATCAAATTTGATTTCATTGGGAGTGTTGGATTCTTGTGGATATAAGTATACAGGTCAAGATGGAGCACTCACATTGTCGAAAGGTAGTTTACTAGTGATGAAGGCAAGACAGGTTGATAACCTTTATAAGCTGGAAGGAAGTACCGAAGTGGCATCTGAAGTGATAGATGTATCTTCTTGTTTATGGAATATGCATCAAGGTGATGAGAGAAATAAAGAATTGCAAGTACTAGTAAACGGTAAATCATTTCCAAACTCAAAATCTTTGTTTCTAAATTCCTGCTTGATTTATATCTTTGCAAGTTATGATGCTGGTATAAAGGGATGTTTTGTGTGGGATCCTACTTCTCACAAGGTCATCATTGACAGAGATATGGTATGTATGGAACATCCAAAAGGGTTGATTCAAGATCACAACGGTAAATTTGTTTGCATGCTAGATAATTCATTGTATGGCCTATTGGTACCCAAGAAAATATACAAGATGTTTGAATCCTTCATAGTGAGTCAGAATTTTTCAAAGAGTAGGAATGACTATACAGTTTATAGTACATTCACAGTCTTTATGTTGTTTGTTGATGATATGCTCAATGCAAGCCGAAGCATAGATAAAATCAGTAAGAAAATGACTCAGATGGACAAGACAATTCAGACGAGGGATCAAGGAGTAGCAAAACAAATTATGGGCACGGAAGTACACAGAGATGGTAATGGTAAGCTATGTTTGGATTTCAGTATGTACATTGTAAAACCCGTTTTTATCCCTCTTGCTTTCCATTATATGTTTTCTTCAAGAATAGGTCCCGTCTATAAAGAAGAAAAGGCTATGTCTCGTGTAAGTTCAGTAGGAGGTCTGTTGTATGTGATGAAATGGTTAAGACCAGATGTTTCACATGCTAATAATGTTGTCAGATACGTGACATATTCAGGTGTTGCAGTGAAATGGGTGCTTCAGCATTTGAGAAGCACAAATGCCACCTATAATGGTTACACTAAGATGGTCTGTGATAATTGTAATGTATATTTTACAGGTGTTTTGGATAGAAGGAGATCTATCACTAAATATGTTTCACAACACTGTTGTCAAAGACATGTTGGAGGTGGAGTGACCCCTCAGGAAATCCAAACTCGTGCAAGTCACACATGCGAGATCATGAAACCAGATTTATTAGAGAAACTGTAGTGGTGCTTGGCTTCTCTTGGCTTGCAGAAAAGGTGATGAACAAAAGGAAGGAGCAAGGTATCATGTTAATTGTTGTCAAGGTGGATATTGTTGGGATTTGGTGACAACGAATTCCTCCAAGGATGGATTTGGATCCTATTATTCTATGTTGGTTGCAACTAAATAGACCAAGTTAGAATATGGATAGGGATTGCATTTAATAATCAATTTCTTGTAAATGTATATAAATACATGTAAGCCCGTAGAGGCAAAGAGAGAGACAGAGTGAGAACTTGCAAGTTTGTTGTAATCTCCATGATCTGAATAATAAGACAACCAATGCCTATGCTTGGTGGACGTAGCCCAATGTTTGGGTGAACCACGTGAAATCCATGTGTTTTTTATCTGTGTGATTGTTAATTATCATATGTGAATTGTGTTTTCCGCATTTGCAATTCTAACATGCCACACTTATTGCATCACCACATTTTTAAGCAATGGAAATCTTAATGCATCACCGCATTTTGAAGCACTGGGAATCTTAACGCATCACAAAAGGTGAGGTTATGTTTTATGAGGAAGGTGGTCAAGTGACGACTGACAATGATCTTTGTGTTTGTCTCTCGTGGTTCTATTGGATTTTTGGGTAAGCCTTTTTAACAGAGCTATATCGGTATATTGGTGTATTTGGTTGTTGGTCAATTTATTTCAAGAACCTTGTGATTAGAGATTCAATTTGGTACATTGTGTTGGCTTTAGTATGGACTTATGTGTCCCTGAGCTTTTTGAGATTATTTTTCTTATTTTTAAGCATTGGTATTAGGGGGTTGAATATCTCAACCTTTTGAGTTTGGATAGTCTTCTATTGGTGGTTTTCAATTCTTGAATGAGTATGTTAGGCAATAATATATATCTTTAGAGTAGACCTCAAACTAGTGATTAGAGAATACTTTGTGCTTGTCTCTTCCTTTAGTCTAAAAAGAATTGGTTCACCTCTATATGTTTGATAGTTCAAGGGTTTTCTCTTGGGTGTTT
>ML798252.1:28859-40406 GCA_009831015.1 Picea engelmannii | reverse complement strand
TTGTTATTTCATCCCATGTCAGATGTTCTCCTTTAAGAACCATCAACCCAATCAAAAATTAAATTCCTTCAGAGTCCGTTATTGATTGCATGAGGGTTTGTTTTCCCTCTAATCAATGTGTCAACCACTAATCAGTGGCCCAATCATTATCACTTGGGGAAACCACAACATATATGTACCTTGCCAAAAATGGAGTATCAACATGTGATTCCACTAAATGACCAAAGAATAAAACATTGATGCTAGTTATTCAAAATTTAATAGAAGGTTTCAACGAACCTGGCGGTACGAGATTTGAGACATGATAAAAATCTGCTAAAATAATTGATTGGTCCTCCTCCAACTGGGATAATTCCATGGTTATACATTGACAAATGGGGATTGATACAAGAGCCCATCTATCAACCCAGTCTGTCAATTCAGAATCATCCCATTGATTACTACTATGTGGACCATAGAAGCAAGAGAGTTTTCTCATCCATATTTCAACTATTGCATTGTCTGATGTTCTAACTGAATGGAATCCATGAGTCCCTTGGATTGTTTTTCATTCATACCACTGTAATCAATATGCATCGAAAACCTCCCAAAAATATCTATGTGCATGTCCTTTCATGTGTGATTGGTCTTCATGGGTTCCTGTTCCCTCTCACATTACTAAAGAACACCATTCAACAATGGAATTCACATCTCGAATGAGGGAAGTAGTTGTGAACTTCATTTATTGCCTATGTAACACTCTTTTTGTAATAGCCCCAAGGAAGAGCCCCAATTGTATTTATGAATTGTAAACATGTTTTGTAGGCTGGTGAGACGAGTGTTGATAAGATGGTGGGATTATGTGTTTATTAGGCCGTAGAGCCTAAGTGTTTAAGGTCAGGAGCCTGTTTTTGTATATGTAATTATGCATATCATTAATAAAGATTAAACATCGTTCTGTGCAAACCGACCACGAAGAAAGAGTGATGGGGGACTAAGCTTCCACTAGATAGGGTAAGGGAGGGGGCTAAGTGTCTAGGCCTAGAGGCTAAGCTAGAGGGCCAACCTCTAAGGGAATAATATTTTATTATTATTATTTCCTAAAGGCTAAGGTGGACATGAACGATTTTGTACTAAGTTCTTGGAAAGGGAATGAGTGTGAAGTGGAATGCATGCAGCTACAGGAAGACAAGTTTTGACCTAGGCGCATGCAGTTATAGCTAGGAAAGCCAGCCTATTAGGGGGTTCTCTTTCCATTCTCGATCCACTGTCTAACCGTGAACTGAGGGCATCCATCACGGATCTCTAGAACCAATAACCCATGAGTCAAATCATGTTGGGAGTTTGCTTCCCGTTCAGTGTGACTCCCATCCTTGCATCTAGATGAGTTTTGAGATCCTTCACCTTTACATCTGCACTCTCACGAGGTTAGTCACCCTGAAACTAGTGAAAACCGAGGGACTGATCCGTGTCTCCTGTGAAGTCTGAGCACCCTGTAATTTTCTGATATGTGTGGTGTCATAACTGTTGGTTGTTGCAACCATGCAGTTCCTTGACTAAGTGTGGCTTGTTGTCATCAGTTGTTTCTTACTGAGCCTTGATATGTCTAGTGTATGACTATTACTTTTTTGGGTGTCCATACCCATTTTCCCTATTGTTGTTGTTGTCACCCGTACCTAGCTATAGCTGAGTCAAAGATTGGTTGAAGAGGTAGGTTTTTAGGCCTATGAGAAACTCTCCCATGCAAGAAAGTTTGTTGGGAGGTGATTTATCCTGGAAGGGAGTCCTGAGGAAACTATAGTACTCTGAGACTTTTGGTCCAGACTGTTGCTAAAGCCCAAGGTAAGGGAGGTGTAATAGCCTATGGAATTGTATTAGTGAAGGTGTACCCTCCTCGGGTGGAGTAGGCGTGTGGGGAATGAGGTTCTGTGGGTTGTGGGCGTAAGTGGCTCCTGGGATAAAAGATCCTTCCTGTGTTTTGTCAAAATTCCCTACTGACCTTGCCTAGTCTAGGAATCCCTTGCCCGATGGAGCTTAGTCCCAGCTCAGGGGTGACCTACTGCTGAGAGTGATGAGTAGTGTGGTCTATGGCAGGGAGGTTCGTGGAAGGTTTGCAGATAGTTGGTGGTATTATAATAAAAGATAAGTACCGCTTTTATATTCATTTACATGTTCTGTAATGGTACATATGTTGTAATTGATGAGTATTGCCTGAGTATGTTGTATATGTTGCATGTGTAGGCTTATTGTTATTTATGCAAAAATATGTTATATATATGTAGAATAATCATTCTATGTTTATATGGATGTGTATGTTTTTCCACAAGTATCTTTGTGTGGCATAGCCCAGTAGTTTAAGGTTGGAGTTGTCACAGATCATAGCTAAATGTACAAGATAAGGTATTTTGCAGGTAGCATTGCCCTGACGATGGAGTTGTAGGCCGGGGGATGTTACAATATGGTATCAGAGGCAGGTTTCAACACTGATATTGGATGGGCCATGTTAGTGGAAGTTGAATCAAGAGTTTCAGAAGGAGTTTTTTTCGAAATGGAAAAAACTTAAGTTCTGACCCAAGGTTTCAACACGGAGCCTGGATGGGCTAGGTAAGTGGTCATGGGACTCAAGGTTTCAAGAGGAAATTGTGTTAAGAGGAACCAATTTTGGACCTTAGAAACATCCCTGAGTGCCAAGAGGATTACCTTGGTCGTGTTAAGAATATTAGGAGGAGTAGCGGTATCGTAAATCCGTGACAGACGTGGTATTTGGCCACAGAGAGAGAGAGAGATCACAACACTTGTGGTGTTGGGGCCATAGGATCTATTCGGAAGGAAATGGAAATCCTTTATGACCGTCAGATCTGGAGAAGGTGTAGAAGGGTTAACCTGGAAGCTCTTTGGACTTCGCGACTTTGGTGAAGTTGATGCAAAATAAGAAAAATTTCAAAGCCCCGAAGTGGATCTACACCATAGATCTGGGGAGAAGAGCTTGACCGTTGGATCAACCAATGTTAAAAGGTCAAACACAATGGTGAAGGGAGAAATCTCCTGAAGCTCCAAAGTCTAGAGTTAATCCAGACCGTCCGTCAAGAGGGATGTGTGTCAGCAGATTGATTTGTTCAAGATTTCGGTGTTCGGGAAAATTGGTGTGTGCTGAGGAGAGAACTCCAGAAGCTCGAAGTTCTGAAGTCCCGAAGAGCCGAGGTAGTGAGCCATGATGATGCCACTTGGATGGATGTGGACACATGGGATGTGTGCCACATGTCAGTGGGTTTTGAACCCATGGAATCTTGAAATGGCATTTGGAACGTGACCCGTGTCACCCATCTGAATGGGCCATGTATCAGCCACTAGTATTCTGCCATGTGGCACTTCGTATGAGCATGGTTAGTGGGACTCAAGGTTACATAATGAAGTTAAATGTCAGAGGACCCACCCTAGTGTTGATCATGATACATCAAGATGAACGGCTAGGAGGCATTATGGGGACCCAAGTTGCACGGGAGTTAATTATCCAAGGTGGTCCTGCAATCCAAACAATGATTACACCGAGGGGTTATGTGTCAATGTCAAAATAATTGTGGGATGAAAGGTGGGTTTCTCCAAACCACCATTGCATGCCCCCGCAATTGGAAAACGTTAAGTGGTGTGACGTAATGACATCACCAAAGGTGATTGGGAATGTTCAGAGATTAGCAGTTCGTAGGTGCGGATGCGAGATCCTCCGAAGCTTCGAAGTCCTGAAGACCCGAAGTTCCATAGCTCATACGCCTAAGGTTCCATAGTAAGTGTCATCTGTCATATGTTGAGTAGACGTGGACGATTGATCCACCCTACTTCGCGAGTTCGGTAATCTGGAACTCCAAGAAATTGTTGTGTGGTGCTTTGAAATCTCCGAAGTCGAAGGCCCGAGTAAGCACCTAGTGATCTAGCGCTTGGTCATGGCCTGTGATCACATGGATTGGGGACTGAGAGAAAGGGAATAGTGCCCAAAAATTATTACAGAGCAGAGAAGAGCTTGGAAAGAAAATGAAATCTGAACGTTTTCTTAAATCTAATTGGTTTATGAATGTTGTGGGATTTGTTAAGGAATGATGGCCTAAAAAATTTCGGTTGACTACATGTTGTGTTTGAAGATTTCAACGAGTGTCAGAAAAAAATCAAATTTTCATAGAGAACTTAGGATACACTCACAGAGTTGTTGAACACTCTGAAGGAAGACCTGTGTAAGGATTGCAACATGCCAACACTTGGATGAAGTGTTGAAAGACAACCATCTGGAAGCTAGTCAAAGCGCAAGGAATGCACATAGAGACAAACTTGTTTCAAGTTTGAAATCTCAAGAGGAAGAGCACAGAACGTGTCAGGAGAGCACCAAAAAGTATTTTGGAAGACACAGAAGGGTATAATCCCTTGGGAGACTGAGCAAGTTTGAGAAGCTCAGAGGAGATAGTGCAAAGGGTGCACAAGTGTTGGACTTATCCCAAGTCCATAAGCTCAGGAAGGGTAGCGTTTTCATAAATGAAGACGAGACCCAAATACAAGGACTCGCAGAAGGATCAAAGTTCGAAGCCTTGACACATATAAATATTTCCAAGAGAAAGTGAAAGCTCAGGAGGAGGAGCAACAACTGACGTCAGATCAACTGTAGAGGAAGAGATCTGGCCATCAAATTTCACATCCAGACATAAGGAATGCGCATAGCAGGAGATCATATCTTTCCGTCATATCCGAGCGCTAGGATCAACAGCCATTGGATCCCATGGAAAGTGCACAAGACTTAACTCTTTTAAGGTGCACAAGAGAGTGGACTCATGAAGTCCTGACATGACGAGAGCTGTCGATGTGAAGGTGGACACGCGGCACCAGATCTAGACTTTGGAAAAGTGGAGGGGGGGAAGTCCGAATACCCGAAGAATATCTCGATCGTTGATCAAGGAGGGAGATGAAGGATCGTCGATCTGGTTCAGGAGGCCAAAGTCTCGAAGCGGGAGTAGAACCGTCGATTGAGGATGATGCATGGCATATGATCTGCCATTTCGAAGAAATCTCTCTGAAATAAACGAGAGTTTGAGAAGTAAAACTCCTGAAGGCCAAACTCGCGGATAAAATTGTAGCCACACATCTAAAGTGGTAGGTGTCAATAGATATTCCACTTTGGAAGATATCTATTGAGGAGGAAGTGAGAGTTGAGAGTTGAAACTCCCGAAGGCTGAAAGGCCATAATCAATCGTAGCCATTGATTTGGAAGGGAGCTACATGTCGACATATCACAAAGATATGATATCATGTATGAAAGGAAAAAAAGGGTCATTGATTGGACAGTTGGCCAGAGGCAAGTAAAGAATAGACAACAACCATTGATCGAGCAGTATCGCCAAGGAATTGGAGATCAACGATCGAGTTGGATTGTGGGGCCAGAAATTTCTCATATGTTAAAAATCTAAGAGCGGGCCACAATTTATACCATGGTTTTTGGCAGTTGGAGGTGAATTGTGGGGTGAAAAGTGTGTTGGCCTAAAACCACTCTTTCCCACGCCCGCAATCACAATTTTTCATAAGGTCATAACCCAATTCCATATGAAGGAAGGGATAATGAAAAAGGAGCTAGTGCCTGAAACTCGACATTTCAAAAGCACGCAGATAGAGGGCACGGGTATCACAAGACCTACGCCTAAAGGCGAAAAGGGGGAATGTGTATAATTGTTTTGGGTTCAATCACGAGCCTGAAGAGTCAATTCGACTCAGAAGATTGAAATATCCTTTGACCGGGAGGTCATCAGACCCTGCTGATGTGGGGGCACTATGTTGAAAGTGCTCAGGGAAGGAATAAGCATGCACAATTATCACAATGGGAGCACAAGAAGATTCAGGAATCCAGGAATAATTGTAGACTTTTTAGGTCAACAAGGAAAAGTTTTATAGGGAGAAATAAGTTGCTGCAATTTTTGTTGCAGCAAGTATGTTACAGCTTGTTGGGTCATCCAGAGGAAAGAATGATTGCATGTTTGAAAGTGTTGTTGGTGAGGTTGTTGCATAAGGAAGGAAGCAACGGAAAGTTGAAGTGTTGGTTATAAGTTTGATAAAAGAAGCATGAAATCTTCTACTGCCATCAGACATTTAGGTAGTATAAAATTTATTAATGCCAACCATCCAGGTATGAGTTTTTATTACTCTTTTTGCATAATCGCTGAAGGAATTTAGGTAAGAATTTTCTCAGACAGAGTTATTTTATAAAATCACATGATTATATTATTTGAATGCATACCATTGGATGTGGTAAAGTTCATATTCATGTATTAATTCAAATCTTTTTAGCTTCTAAATGCACACACTGACATAGGAGAATGTCATGTTAATTTGGTTGTGGGGTAATAACCAAAGAATTAAAAGATAAGAACTTGTTATAGGAAGGAATGCCAGTAAGCTAGTCATGTGTAAGACTAGGACATGGTTGGATATGGTAAGGTATGGATATGGAAAGGTTATGAGCCACACAGGTACTAAAATCTTCCTACCTTTAAATAAAACTTGGGCTACAACCTTTTTACTAACACTAATGAACACCGCATAATTATATTCTTGGTGTAGTATTCGGGTCGAAAAGGAAGGCATCCAATTAATTGGGAAGACAATAGGAAGTGTGTCGAGAATGTGTCAATACATTGGACAAAATTCCAACTTATGGATGGTGAGATACATGACTGAGATGAAGAGCATTATGTAATTCAATGGAAGGTGCATTGAATAAGTATGAATTGAGAATTGCACTCATGCATAGTAAGAGATAGAATTGTGTACTAAATGCAATGGCTGAATGATTTTTGTAAGTACATGCATATATATTATTGCATGGAAATAATTGTTACTAACAACTAAAATGTTGTTAACTCGTGAAGTTGAGGACATTTCAGGGAGGTGTTAGACATTGCAACAGGAAAGTTGCAAGTCAAGTAGTCACATGAGCATTGACTATAGGAAATTTTCTTTTTCAGAAAAAGAAGTAATGAACTTACAAATATTACTATGAACATGCATATGCATAGAATGATGAGTCGTTCTAGTTTATTAAATTGTTGGGTAATTGTGATTGAATTTCTAGGTGCAGGAAATTCTAAGATCACTACATAATATTATGTACATATTGCAATTGAATTATGATGTACAACAAATACTGATAATTTTTTGGTTGTATGCAAGATGAAGCATTGTAGGAAAAAWGGTATGCAGTTTGGTGCCTRTGGAAAACCACAAGGATGGATGCATTCATAATATGGCAACAACCAAGATGAATTATGAAATAGAATTTCATGTTTTGGGGAAAAAGTTGAATTCCCTTTTGAACTAATTGGAGTTCCTAAATGAATTCTTTTATGTTTTCTCATCATAACTGCATGTGGGTGATGCAAATGAGATGATGTTGATTAAAGTTAGAATGTTGACTACAAAGAGTATCTTGGGGAAGATGTTGATTGGAAATATCTGAGGGTAGTTGGAACTCCAGGAGCCACGGTGTTTGTTGGCACAAAGGCAAACCCAGGGTTCAACGCTTCAACAACACACCAACAAAACCCTAACTATTGGCCCTTTCGGAAACACATGTGAAGCAGATGAAGTCTCACATGAGGTAGAGGCAGTTGGGGTGGTTGCAGGACTCAAGTGTCTACAACCTAGATGGGACATAGATATGTGATTATAATACTTAACAGAGTACTTAGCTGTTAACATTCATCAATATTTAACCCTTAGTCACATCACAAGAGAAAACCCTAATTACAACCCAACACAGTATTCAACAAGATATAATACATACAAGCACTTTGAATATAGAAATAGGTCAGATCTAGAATTCATTCACATTACTAAGCACTAAGCTACTATATCAGATGAATCTAACATATATCATTGCACTAAGCATAAATCACATCAATAACATAACAACTATAATGCACAAAGCAACCACAACACAGGATATATGTGGTTCACCCCAATGTGGGGATACATCCACCAAATCTTCTCTTCTTTATTGTCTTCTTTCAATCTTCTACAATTATAGATCCACAAGAACCCACTCCACATAGGACAGGAGATCTGCATGCACCTCTCCAGACCCTCCTTCCCCGAGCTAGGTTACATCACAAAGCCTCTTTACAGTCACTTGCACTTAGCTCTGCAAGTTCTCGTGCACATATTATGCAGAAAGATAACTCAATCACATAGGTCCAACTACTTACATCACTTGCACTCATCACAATATAGCACTAAGCACCATGTCTCTCTTAGATCTAGAGTTATATTTTGTACATCATCTAGATATCTATTTATACATTACAAAAGGGGCCAAGGCATGGGTAAACCAATGGGCCGACATCCCATACCAGTTACATAAGCCCTAAACCAAAAAATGCCCTAAAAAGGGGCTAAGATCTTGCGATCTCCGCTTCGTCTTTCCCTCCGCCTTCGACCAGCCTTTCAAAGTCCCAAAACTAGTCAACGTGACCAAGGTTCTCAAAAAATTGGTCAAGGGCCAACAATGCTCTGAGATTTCCTGAGCCTTCCTGTTGTTGAAGCCCAAGGAAAGGGAGGTGTAGCAGCCAATAGACTGTGTGATAGTGAAGGTGTACCCTCCTGGGGTGGGGCAAGCATGTGGGGTAATGAGAGACCATTGGTTGGAGTGTTGTTCTGGTTTTGTACCTTGGTCTAGACCATGTTGATGTGGAAGGTCTTCTCAATCAAAAGATAAGTATCAATGCTCTATTTATTGTATGTTTTGTATCTTGTATACAGGTTATATAATGTTATTAGAATTTCCTGTATAAACATATATATACATTGCATGTATGCTTGCATTACCTGCATCCATGACTATACATAATGTGTTTCATTTTTCATTGCTTAAGAAATTTATACAGTATACCTGATGCTAATCATGTTATTGATTGGAATGTGATTCAGGTGGAGAAAGAAGGCATCTTGCAAGTGCATCCTGTGCGCATATTGGACCCGAAAGAGAAAACATCTCTAGAATCGATCCATAGGGATTGTAAAGGTCCAATGGACCAGGTATGGTTATGAGGACATGACATGGAAGTAGGAAGATGCTATGCGGGCAGAATACCCGCATCTTTTTTAATATTTTGGAAATATTGTTGGTGTTGTGTAAAGAGTTGCACTGTGGACAGTGCAAAAATAAGGGGAGGGGATTGTAACAGCCCCAAGGATGAGCCCCAATTGCATTTATGAATTGTAAACGTCTTTTTTAGGCTGGTGAGCCGGGTGTTGATAAGCTGGTGGGATTATGTGTTTATTAGGCCGGAGAGCCTAAGTGTTAAAGGCCAGGAGCCTGTTTTTGTATATGTAATTATGTAGATCATTAACAAAGATTAAACATCATTGTGTGTAGACCGACGATGAAGAAACAATGATGCAGGACTAAGCTTCCACTAGATATGGTAAGGGAGGGGGCTAAGTGTCTAGGCCTAGAGGCTAAGCTAGAGGGATTACCTCTAAGGGAATAGTATTTTATTATTATTATTTCCTAAAGGCTAAGGAGGACATGAACAATGTTGTCCTAAGTTCCTGGAAAGGGAACGAGTGCAAAGTGGAATGCATGTGGCTGCAGGAAGACAAGTGTCAACCTGGGCGCATGCAGTTATAGCTGGGAAAGCCAGCATGTTAGGGGGTTCGCTTTTCATTCTCGATACACTATCTAACCGTGAACCGAGGGCATCCATCACGGATCTCTGGAACCAGTCACCCATGAGTCAAACTATGTTGGGGGTTTGCTTCCCGTTCAGTGTGACTCCCATCCTTGTGTCTGGATGATTTTTGAGATCCTTTACCTTTGCATCTGCACTCTCGCGAGGTTAGTCACCCTGAAACCAGTGAAAATCGAGGGACTGATTCGTGTCTCCTGTGAAGTCTGAGAAACCTGTAATTTTCTGAGCTGTGTGGTGTCATAATTATTGGTTGTTACGGCCACACAGTTCCTTGACTGAGTATGGCTTGCTGTCATCGATTGTTTATTACTAAGCCTTGCTATGTCTAGTGTATGTATTTTACCATTTTGGGTGTCCATACTCTTTTTCCCTATTGCTATTGTTGTCACCCATACATGGTTGTAGTTGAGTCGAAGATTGGTTGAAGAGGTAGGTTGTCAGGCTTGTGAGCAACTCTCCCAAGTGAGACAGTTTACTAGGAAGTGAGTTCTCCTGGAAGGGAGTCTCATAGAAAATACAGTACTCTGAGAATTATGGTCTAGCCTGTTGTTGAAGCCCAAGGTAAGGGAGGTGTAATAGTTGATGGACTTGTATTAGTGAAGGTGTGTTGGAAATATGGCTATAGCAGAGATGACGCAGACTGTCAAGGTTGTCATTGATGGCAATCGGTTGGTTATGGAGCACGCACCAGAGAACTGGCAGAAGAAGCTAGATGATGTCAGAGCAATATCCAAGTGGGGATGTTGATATTGGGTTCCACTCAGCAAATTTCTCTACAAGAGGAGCCCCCATTACGTTAGGTTATCCAAGTTCCCATCGCGTTAGGTTATTCAGGAAAAAGGAGGGAAAAAACCTATTTGAAATGTTTCAAGGAAAAAGAGGGAATAAACCCATTTGAGCAATAAACGTTTGAAGGAAAGCTCAAATCGATTCAAGAGCCCCCATTGAAATAGAAACAGAGGCTTCCAGTTCATCCTTCGCTCATGGGGATCTTTGCTGATCAAAACGCATGCCTTAGCCACGGCCATGACTAGCAGCAGCAGTTACCAAGAGCCCCCATTGAAATAGAAACAGAGGATTCCAGTTCATCCTTCGCTCATGGGGATCTTTGCTGATCAAAACGCACGCCTTAGCCACGACCATGACTAGCAGCAACAGTTACCAATCGTTCTCTTTAAGAAACACACGATAATGCCATTCACAACGCCCTTGGGTTACGTTTTTTGTTAAGAAAAGCACGAATGATGCCATTCACAATGCGATTGGTGTGGCCAGCATCAAATGGCTATAATGCACAATCAACGGAGCTTAACATTGCTAAATCCAGGTTTTGGCGGGGGTCCTTCATCTGCTTTGACAAGTCTGGAAGATTTTGCCAGTTGGGTGTCTCTAATCACTCTGGATGGTGGAAGGAATTTCAGTCTAAAATTAGACTAGCAGTTAAGACAGGAAGAACACAGCGTTGCATGATGTGGCATGCGTAGAGGAGGCATGCAAAGAGCCAGTTCAGAAAATCAGGGAGAATGCTGGCATGCGAAAAGAAGAAGAAAGAATGAAAGAAAGAGAAACTGCAGTTGGAGTTGAGAAACGCAAGGAAAATATCTGCATGTGGAAAAACAATATAATGCGCTGGAACCAAGATGGAAGAGTTGTTGAAGGGAGAAGGAGAGAGAGCTCTGTAGGTGAGAAAAGGGAGAGGAGAATCTGCGTGACAGGAGAAGAAGCTGAGAATGGGCTGCAGAGGACAGTGAAGCAGAGCAACAGATCAGAGACAGTGAAGATTGCAGAGTAGATCAGCAGAAAGGGTAAGCAAGCTATATCAGAATGAACAAGTTGATTTGAGCTATATTTA
>ML798252.1:1752-28759 GCA_009831015.1 Picea engelmannii | reverse complement strand
TAGTAATTGGCAGGAGCAGATGTGTACAAGACAGAGCATAGATGATTGATTAAAGGAGCGCAGGTCCAAAGGATCTTTTCACAAGAAGCCTAGTTACTGAACATGGTAAAATGGCAGCAAGCGAAAATACATAGAGATCAGAGCTGATACCTTTCCCAGGTATTACCGTTGAGTGCACAAAGTCAGGGGGCGATTAAGGAGAACAGTTTAACCCTTTTCCCTTGATGTCAAAGGGGGAGCAATGAAAGACATATTGCCATCAATGCCAAAGGGGGAGATTGTTGGAAATATGGCTATAGCAGAGATGACGCAGACTGTCAAGGTTGTCATTGATGGCAATTGGTTGGTTATGGAGCACACACCAGAGAACTGACAGAAGAAGCTAGATGATGTCAGAGCAATATCCAAGTGGGGATGTTGAGATTGGGTTCCACTCAGCAAATTTCTCTACAAGAGGAGCCCCCATTACGTTAGGTTATCCAATTGCCCATCACGTTAGGTTATTCAGGAAAAAGGAGGGAATAAACCTATTTGAAATGTTTTAAGGAAAAAGAGGGAATAAACCCATTTGAGCAATAAACGTTTGAAGGAAAGCTCAAATCGATTCAAGAGACCCCATTGAAACAGAAACAGAGGCTTCCAGTTCAGCCTTCGCTCATGGGGATCTTTGTTGATCAAAACACACGCCTTAGCCACGGCCATGACTAGCAGCAGCAGTTACCAATCGTTCTCTTTAAGAAACACACGATAATGCCATTCACAACGCCCTTGGGTTACGTTTTTTGTTAAGAAAAGAACGAATGATGCCATTCAAAACGCGATTGGTGTGGCCAACATCAAATGGCTATAATGCACAATCAACGGAGCTTGACATTGCTAAATCGAGGTTTTGGCGGGGGTCCTTCATCTGCTTTGACAAGTCTGGAAGATTTTGCCATTTGGGTGTCTCTAATCACTCTGGACGATGGAAGGACTTTCAGTCTAAAATTAGACTCGCAGTTAAGACAGGAAGAACACAGCGTTGCATGATGTGGCATGCATAGAGGAGGCATGCACAGAGCCAGTTCAGAAAATCAGGGAGAATGCTGGCATGCAAAAAGAAGAAGAAAGAATGAAATAAAGGGAAACTGCAGTTGGAGTTGAGAAACGCAAGGAAAATCTCTGCATGTGGAAAAACAATATAATGCGCTGGAACCAAGATGGAAGAGTTGTTGAAGGGAGAAGGAGAGAGATCTCTGCAGGTGGGAAAAGGGAGAGGAGAATCTGCGTGACAGGAGAAGAAGTTGAGAATGGGCTACAGAGGATAGTGAAGCAGAGCAGCAGATCAGAGACAGTGAAGATTGCAGAGTAGATTAGCAGAAAGGGTAAGCAAGCTATATCAGAATGAACAAGTTGATTTGAGCTATATTTATTTTGGAAAATAAGGGTGGTAGGGTGGTGCTAGGGAGACTTATGTCTCTCTCTCTGCAAGTGGGTGCTTGTAGAATCTGAAGGTTGGTGCCTTCACTCAGTTGGTGNTGAAGTAAAAAGGAAGTCGGTGCTTCCACCCAGTGGGTGCTGGGATTCTGTGGGAGTTGGTGCTCTCAGCCAGTTGGTGCTGGCAATCAGAGGTTGTAGCCTCTATGAGTTGGTGCTCATAAAAGATGAGATGTAACGCGGTTGGATCTTGCTTAACATCTTAAGAAGATGAGGTTTTTTCCCTGGTTGGGTTTCCTCTTGAAAAATATGTGTCTCATACTTGTGAGTGAATGCTGTGTGTGATTGCTATTCTTTATGTTATCTTCTTTATGTTTATAACTTTGAATTTCACAATAAAGACTCACTGCTACTAAGATTAATGATTTAAAGTTAAAAACAAGAGAGACTGTTAATAATCTACACTAACTGATTCACCCCCCCTCTCAGTTAGTTCATACCTGTAACAAGGTGTACCCTTCTAGGGTGTAGCAGGCATGTGGGGAATGAGGTTCTGTGGGTTGTGGGCGTAAGTGGCTCGTGGGATAAAAGATCCTTCCTATGTTTTGTGCAACTTCCCTATTGACCTTTCCTAGTCTAGGAATCCCTTGCCCGGTGGAGCTTAGTCCCAGCTCGGGGGTGACCTACTACTGAGCGTGATGAGCAGTGTGGTCTATGGCTGGGAGGTTCTTGGAAGGTCTGCATGTAGTTGGTGGTCTTCTAATAAAAGATAAGTACTACTTTTATATTCATTTACATGTTGTGTAATGGTACAGATGTTGTAATTGATGAGTATTGCAGGTGTATGTTGTATATGTTGCATGTGTAGGCTTACTGTTATTTCTACAATAATATGTTATATATATGTAGAATAGGCATTCTATGTTTATATGGATGTGTATGTTTTTCTGCAAGTATCTCTGTGTGGCATAACCCAATAGTTTGAGGCTGGAGCTATCACAAATCATAGCTAAATGTACAAGATAAGGTATTATGTAGGTAGAATTGTCCCGACTGTGGAGTTGTAGGCCAGGGGATGTTACACTTTTTATGCATGCTCCCCTTTCCCATTCCTAGACTCACAATAGTTCCAAATGTGAGGTACCTTAAGTTTTTTTTTTCAACATACACAACCATTGAAATACACGAGCATTTTTGAACTGGCTTGCACAACCATCTGACCAAATCCAATGTTTAACCATTTGTATTTTCTTCTCCTTAAGGTGATTGTAAAACAATTGAAAACAATGTTGTATGTAGGCTAATTCATGGCACCAATCATCTCTTATGTATAAGTGACCCTCCTTCAATATAAATATATTTTCTTCGTTACTATCCAACCCATGCGTGTATGTGATATGGACCATTATGATGACCTTCTTTGAGTGATAATATTGGCTTTGAATATAATTTTGCATTTTAAGGGTGTAGTTCTCTACAAAATCAACCATTGATAACACAGTACGAATGAGAAATGTATCTCTACATATTCTAAAATGCTCGTCCTACCATCGAGCCACATGGACATGTTGAACATAATGTCATGTATTTTCGATGAAGTCCTTCATGAATTCACATACTCGTACCTAAGAAGTCACCAATTGTATATTTTTTCTTTCTTGTCCTCCATCAATATCATATGCGACATATTTAAAGCTTTGAAAGGAAACCTCCTTCCTCCCCAATTCATACCCAACACTTACATGGATGATCTTTCTCAATAATGTCATTCCACCGCACCTAGGGAATGTCCCATCTAAGCAAGATTTTTTATAAAATGTACAACCCTCTGGTCTTGTACACAAGATTTTGTGAACAAAGTCTCTAGATGATGACGACGACAATATCACTAAACATTCCTGCAATAAGGTGTTATGGAAAACATGAAATGTATATGTGCGTGTGTGTGTATATGTCATAATAATATCCATACTCAATGTGATATCTACAACAATATGTGTTATGAATTTTGTTTATTCGAACATACCAAGGATTGCATTTAAGGAAATATATTTGGCCCAAGTTAAGTGCACTATGTACTGTCCTGAATATTTCATACAATTATGTATGTGTAATGTCAAGAAAGTATTTAATATGGGGTTCACGGTCCCTAGATCCCCTTCTCAATTTTAGTACATATTTTTGGTTAGAAGAAGGCCTAATGTTCTAATGTCAGAAATCTTGTACTAGTCCCTTAACTCCTCCAATTAAATTCATGTTATAACGAGGTAGCCTACCAGTGAAGGCCTACAAATCTATTGGGCCACCTATGTCGAGGCTATCTCATCTATGAGAATACTTTCTAAGGGTTTTTACATTGCATTTCATGAGGTGTGAGGTTTGTTGTAGAAAATGATGCTTTCTTATGATCTTGCTAACAATTGATTGTGGAAAGATACGTCGGGCTGCATTATGGTCTTTAGAACGAGATTTATTACCAATTCTTTGAAAATCATCTACATGGTGTCTAACAATATGATGACTTGTTTCTAAACTTTTGAATTTTTTAATGCCTAAAATTCTCCTAACAACAATCAAACTTCTAGATTTTAACAAAGACAAAAATAATAGACATTTAGCAGCATCAAATTTTGGTTCACAATATTATTTAATGATTTTATAAGAATGATAATGCATGTACAGTAGGTAACATACCTTCAAGTGATGCTATACCACTTTCATCGACTTGAATGCGTTTAGGAATTCTTCACTACACAATGCTCAATCTAAGTAGGGACGATAAAACCCTATTCTAGCACTCTTGACCTGCCTGTTGTGGAGTTAAAAATGTTGCAGTTCTTTCCCTTTCAATCACCGGCGAAACAAATATTAGAGTAGAGTGGACATGGGATTGACTATTTTATGGAACATTTGACTGTCCAATAAGAGGTTGCACCATATGAACTTCTTCACCACAATGATGTACACCAATTTCCTCTCTAATTTCATCCATTGTATAATCATATCCAAGAAAATCATCCATCATATAGTCATCCACAACAAGATTTCTTGATGAGATACTGGATGGATTGGTCTCTACTAGACTCTTGTGTTTTTCTTGTGGTGATGGAGGAGAAACAACAATGACATCTATTCTGCTAGAAATTGTATTGATGTCTTCTGAAATTCTATTCTTTGACATACATAACTTTTTTGTTTCTCTTTCTTCTTCTACCGTTTCGATCAATTTCTCTTTTCTCGAGGACTTTGTTTCTCAAATCCATCGATTCCCCATATTTAAATAGAAAATTTGGCTTCCAAACACCCCACCACAAATTTGTCTTTGTATTACACAATAAGGCACAACTAACAATTCCAATTCCAAGTGGACAAATTTGTCTTCGTATTAAAAACGAAGATACAACTAATAATTCCAATTCCAATTGCATGAATTTGTCTTGGTATTACACAAGAACACGATTAAGAATTCCAATTCCAATTGGATAAATTTGTCTCGGTATTACACAACTAACAATTCCAATTGGAGAAGTTTTTCTTCCCATTCCAAGAAGACACAAGAAGACAATAAAAACAATTCCAATTATACAAATTTGTCTTCCAATTCTAAGAATTGGAAAAAAACAACAATTCCAATTGGAAAAAATTGTCTTCCAATTCCAAGAAGACACAAACAACAATTCCAATTCCACTTGGACTGATCYGGATTATTTTCGGCACGAAATGAGAGAGGAGATATAATAAATAAATGTACAGAGATATCTCAAATATCCAATAATATAAMAAAAATATATCATAGATGCAACCATAAACACAAAGATATAGTAATACARGATTTCTATTAATGAGCGAAATGTACAAAACATTAGAAATACATAGTGAAAGACTTGCTAGAATGGTGGCATCTTATCTCTGAGAARAGATGTGATGACTACTCACATTCGCAAGAAGATGATTACAATGWGGCTCTAAAGGAATTTTTAACATAAAGAACATCCAAAACCATAATCTTGAAAGATGAAAAACCAACAATTTTGTGGACCTCATTTTGGGTAGTTTGGTGTATCAACTTCCCGGGGACGTAACTTTGGCATACGATCTCCATTTSCGGCACACAATAKCTCATTGGAAAGGTATCKTTGAGGAGATTCATTTTGGGGGAAAAATAAGAGMTTTTGGCTATCATCAAGGTGATAAATCTAGAAAAAAACTTCATTTAGGCCTTCAAAATGGCTCGGGAAGTTTAGGAACAAAAAAATGCTAAAAATAGTAAATTGCCAGAAGAACATTTTGTTCCAGTTGGAACAGGTGGGTGGCCACCAATATACAACTGGATCAATCCTCCCTCCTTAGGAAGTAATGGTCTCCATTGCGTTGAGTGTCCCGGTGAGAGGGAAAAGCGTTTGTTGAATCTGCATCTTGATGAGTAGCTTGCCTTGCTAAAGAAGTTGTGTTGCTTAGCTTGTTGCAGGATGTAATGAACCTATTGTTGGTGAGGTTGAGTCTGTTCAACATGTCGGGCTACATGAGATGATTGTGTCCAGAAGGAATCTTTGTGCTTTGTTGCAATCTTTTTCACCTACTTCTATTGGATAGAAGGTTCTTGGGCCGAGGCTGTAGTGGTTGTAGTGTCCTTCTATTCACCTTTTGAACATATTGTGAAGAAGTTGAATTTTGTAGTATGAGATACTACCTTGCGACACTGCTTAGGTGGGACAATAGTTGGAAATTGTAATACCCTTGTTTCCCCCATTTTTTAAATATAACTATAAATTACCAAGAGACTATGGCAGACTAAATATGTGTGAATGTTTGATTTGACGAACCTTTGTATAAAAGGCTCAATGTATGATTTTTCTGTTATTAATTGAAATTGGATATGTGCTGCACAACTGCTAAAAGGGGGGGAGTTTTCCAAGATAGACCATGGATGCTATGAGAGAGATGGTGAGAGAAACCAAGAATGGTTGAGATGACCCTGACCCAAACCAGTACCTACTCTGTGTAATTTCTCAACATTCCTCTGACCCAAAAATGAATTACCAGTCAGGATGGTAGTTGGAAGGCCATCCTCAAGAGTTAATGAGGAGATGGGGCAGGGTACCCATATGTAAGGCTTCCATGCCTGACCACTAATTGGGGATTCTAACCCACGCAAAATTGTTGAGGAAGGAAAGAAAGGAGGTAATTTGGGGGAAAGAGACAGATCTAGAAGAGACAGAGTAGAGAAAACAATCTCAAGAAGAGAAGAGAGCACGTTTTTCGACTCTGGAGTTGAGATAAAAGATGAGAATCAAGCTCATTTTGGAGGTAAGAAGCCATGGGCATGGTTTCTCTACAAGCTGATAAACAAGGCTAACGATTGACTGAGGAAGTGCCCATGCAGACCTCCTTGATTCAAGTAGAGAAAATCAGTTTCCAATTTCCTATGGGAGGAGGAGAGTAACCTCCATCCCTCACTATAGTGGATCAAGGAGAAAGAATCTCTCTCAGAGCATCATGGTCTATCTTAGGGGTGGCCAGTGGTAAATCCGTCAAGAGTGGTTGTGCATATGGTTGGGTGGAATCATGCACCCCTTTCAGTATTTACTTCACATTCTCCAGTTCTGATAAGTATCTTCATACTTTGTGTAATACATTGGATGCAATGATTGAATATTTGTGTTTATGGTTAAATATTGCAGTGTTTGAACAGTTATTAGAAATGATCATTTTCTTTTGTAAACTTCTATATTTATGTGGTCTTTGATTTACCTTCATTTAGTCACTATAGAGTTATGGGATGTGAATCTGCAGGAGAGTCAAGGTAGGATTAACTAAAAGGTCTAAGTCCTACTGATCTTTTGAGTTACCTTAGCGGGAATGTCAAGTTCAATTCTGTGGGAGAAGGACATTTCCTTCAGACTATCCATCCATGTGACTAAGGGCTCATAACCATGGCCTTAATCAAGTCTTGACTAAGAGCTGAGTGTAACCTAGAACCTCAATATGATCCCATATGACCCAGGGTTTAGAATCCCTCGTTAAACCCGAAAGGAGCGAAGGTACTTTGGCTTCGAGACTTCGGCACTTATGACTCCACAACCCTTGAAAACAACTAAAGGATGGAGTCGTGACTTGATGAGGGCCACAGATCCGAGGATTCACTAGAGATCTCTCTCAGTCGTTAGATCAGACTTAGGAAGGGTAGCGTTAAGTTCTTCGGTGAAGTTCCACTTCGGGAGAATAGGAGTGGTCTAGCGCCGAAACTCTCGAATGTTAGAGTCAAAAAGTTAATCTGGACCATTGAGAATAGAGGCATGAGTGTCCATAGATCAACGGATATCCGAAATTCTTGGTATTTGAAACCTCAGAGAGGAAGCTGGAAGATACACGTCGAACTCCTTAATGTCGAACTCTCGAAGTAATGTGGACCATTGATCCTCAGATCCTTCAGGATCCCTCTCAGTTGTCGATCTAAGGAATCCATTGAGAAGCCCTCTCAACTACCCAACCAACCGAGAACGCATCATGGAGTGACACGTGGCCATATTTAAGTATGTTTAGGTTCTCTTGGGTGGGAAACATACTTATAACGAATTGGAATGCTGGTATGACCTTTGTTACTTTTATTTTGGTTCTAGTGGCTAGTTGTACCAACCATGATTTAACATGTTTAACTTGTTGAAATATAAATTTCTCAACAGTTTGAGGGGAAGCATAAATCAAATTAGAACCAGGGTTAATTAAAATGGAAATAGGATGGTGGAAATTGTACCTTCCATCTCCACCATTGAAGCCTGGTGGTCATCTTGTCTATTATCCAAGGCTGCATAAATTTGTGGCATGCTCCTAGCCACATCATTGACTATGGTGGCCTATTGGATGTTGCAGACCCTCTTATTGCTCTGTTTGCTATGTATATAGTCCCTCAACAAATTTTCTTCTCCACAACCTCAACATTTCAAGGGTTCTCTCTTCATGTTATCAGTCTTACTTGGAAATGCTTTGAATGGTTTATTTCCACTCTGGGATGGAAAATTTTGGAGTGTGAGAATGAATAAGGAAGAAGGGTAACCAAGTTGGACTTTTACAATAAAACTTTGGAGTGTGAAAATGAATAAGTAAGAAGGGTAACCCTACAAGGGATTCAAAATCCTGTCTCAGTGAGAAAAAT
Organism: Picea engelmannii; assembly: GCA_009831015.1. NCBI lineage: Eukaryota > Viridiplantae > Streptophyta > Pinopsida > Pinales > Pinaceae > Picea > Picea engelmannii. Next base: position 20,190 of record ML798252.1, on the reverse strand, counting down.
ATCAGCCCTCCAAGTGAAGAAGTATTGCAGAAAGGGATGTCCCTTGTATGAAATACAAGTACTAAAATCTGTTGAGAATGACAAACACAGCCTAGAGGACCATCCCATATTAATATAATATAAATATGTATTCCTAGAAGAGGTGCCAGGTCTAACTCTAATAAGGTATATTGACTTTTCAATAGAACTTGTACTAGGAGCAGTGCCAATGTCTAGAACACCCTATAGAATGAGTACACTAGAGATAATTGAACTCAAACTAAAGCTAAAGGAGATGTGGGAGAAAGGCTACATTTTTCCTAGTGTGTGTCGATGGGGAGCACCAACCTTGTTTGTGAAAAATAAATATGGCACACTCAGACTGTGCATAGATTATAGACAACTCAATAAGATGACCATCAAGAATAAGTATCCCTTTCCAAGGATCAATGACTTGTTTGACAAATTAAGGGGTGCTACAATATTATCCAAGATTGACTTGAGGTTTGGATACTATTAGGTCTGAATTAAAGATGAAGACATCCACAAGACAACCTTTAGGACAAGATATGGTCACTATGAATTTGTGGTGGTTCCATTTGGTCTTACCAATGCACCAACCATTGTTATGTGCTTAATGAATAACGTACTCAGAAAGTTCTTGGATAGGTTTGTGTTGGTTTTCATTAATTATATCATAATCTATTCCAAGAATAGGGAAGAGCATGAAGAACATCTCAATATAGTACTCCAAGTACTAAGAGAACATCATCTCTATGCTAAGCTTAGTAAGTGTGACTTTTTCCAGAGACAAGTCCATTACTTAGGCCATGTTATTTCCGAGGAAGGAGTGGTAGTTGATCCCGACAAGATTAAATCCATCATGGATTGGCCTACCCCAAAGTATGTGTCTGATATCAGATCCTTTATGGTCCTAGCAGGATACTATAGGAGGTTCATAAAGGGATTCTCCAAGATTGGTTTCCCAATCACCTCCCTTCAGAAGAAGGATGTTAAATTCATTTGGATATCAGAATGTGAAGAAAGGTTTCAAGAGATGAAATAACTTCTAACCAATTCACTCGTACTGAAGATTGCATATCCAAACAAGGAATTCCTTATGTGTATAGATGCTTGAAAGGAAGGGCTTGGAGGAGTCCTTATGAAAGAAGGACATGTGATTTTATACCAATCCAGAAAATTGAATGAGCATGAAGTCAATTATGTAACCCACGATATGGAATTGGTTTCCATAGTGCATGCTTTAAAAATGTGGAGACATTACCTCTTAGGTATAATATTTTTACTTATGATAGACCATAGTGGGTTGAGGTATTTGTTTGACCAACCAAAAATCAATGTGAGACAATCTAGGTGGATGACTATCCTTAGTGAGTTTGATTTTGAAATCAAACATATCAAAGGAAAGGAGAATAGGGTGGTTGATTCCCTTAGTAGAAGTATGAAATTATTTCACTTAGAAGTTGTAAGCGTCAATGAATCAGACATCAAAGAGAGAGTCAAAAGTGCACAAGAAACATATGCATTTCTCAATACCGTGACATCATACCTAAAGAAAGAACCCACAAGGCTGAAGTACAAAGGTTATCCGATGCTTACTGATGGCCTGCTGACTTACAAGGGAAGATTGTATATTATGAATTGTGATGACTTGAAGAGGTTCATAATGGATGAACTACAAAAAATTCCATATACCGGTCATCTTGGGTATCATAAAATGATCATGGCCACTAGGAAACTATTTTATTGGGCCAGAATGAAAAAGGACATAGTTGATTACTTAGCTAAGTGTCTAGAATTTCATCAAGTCAACGCAAAGCACCGACACCCAGCAAGGTTGTTGTATCCCCTACCAATTCTCGAATGGAAATAGTAAGCCATCTCCATGTATTTCATCACAGGATTACCAAGATCAACCAAGCATAACGATTCCATCATGGTAGTTGTGGAAAAACTGAGCAAGGTTGCTCACTTTATACCCATCAAGTCAACTTGCAAGGCAATAAATATTGCTAGTATTTTCATGAAATAAATATTTAGATTGCATGGCATGCCTAAGGAAATTATATCCGACAGAGATACAAAATTTACTTCAAACTTTTGGAAATGTATGTTTGTTGGTTTTGAAACAAAATTTCTCTTTAGTACAACCTATCACCCTCAAACGCATGGAAGATCGAGAGGGTAAGACAAGTGTTGGAAGACATGTTGAGGATTCATGTAATGCATCAACCCAAGAAGTGGGAGGACTACCTACCACTGGTATACTTTTCCTACAACAATGACTATCAAGAGTCATTAAAGATGAGCCCTTTTGAAGCCCTCTATGGAAGACAATGCAACATTCCAATCAATTGGAACAACCCAATAGACAGATTTACAATCAGGCTAGATATGCTAAAGGAAATGGAACAACAAGTAATTTAGATCAGACAAAATCTGAAGATAGCCCTGGATAGACAAAAGAGCTATGAAAACCTGAAAAGGACTCCTAGAGATTTCAAAGAAGGGGATCATGTGTATCTCTGAGTTAGACCCAGGAAAATATATTTGAGGATGGGAGCTTGTGCCAAGATGGAACCTTGGTATTGTGGACCCTTTGAAGTTTTGGATAGAGTGGGAACAATATCCTATCGACTAGCACTTCCTCCCACAGTGAAGGCACATAATTTTTTCCATGTTTCTTTATTAAATAATTATGTACATGATTCTAATCATATTACCGACTGGTCTGTGATTCAAGTGGAACCCGAGGGAGAATTCCAACTAGAACCTCAATGCTTAATAGACAGGAAGGAAACACTTTGGCCCATATGAGTCTACATGGGAAATGGAGGATGCCATGAAACATGCATATCCATTTTTGTTTACTTCTATACATACAAAGCGCATCGGCAGATAGAACATTGAGGACGATGTTCCTTTAAGGGGGAGGGGATTGTAATACCCATGTTTCCCCCAGTTTGTAAATATAACTATAAATTTCCAAGAGACTATGGAAGACTAAATATGTGTGAATGTTTGATTTGATGAACCTTTGTATAAATGGGTCAATGTATGAATTTTACGTTATTAATTGAAATTGGATATGTGTTGCACAATTATTGAAAGGGGGGGAGTATGCCAAGATAGAACATGGATTCTATGAGAGATATGGTGAGGGAAACCAAGACTGGTTGAGGTGAACCTCAACCAAACCAGTACCTACTGGGTGTAATTGCTCAACAATCCTCTGACCCAAAAATGAATTACCATTCAAGATGGTAGTTGGAAGTCCATCCTCAAGCATTAATGAGGAGATGGGGTAGGATACCCATATGTAAGGCTTCTAAGACTAACCATGAATTGGGTATTTGGACCCATGCAACCTTTTTGAGGAAGGAAAGGAAGGAGGTAATTCATGGGATAGAGACAATTTTGCAAGAAGCAGAGTAGAAAAAACAATCTCAAGAAGAGAAGAGAACACATTTTTCGACTCTAGAGTTGAGAGAAAAGCAGAGAAGCAAGATCGCTTTGTCTATAAGAACCCATGGGCAAGGTTTCTCTACAAGTTGATAAACGAGGTTGACGAGTGACTAAGGAAGTGGTTGTGCAGACCTTCTTGCTTGGAGTAGATAAAACCGGTTGCCAATTTCTTGTGGGAGGAGGAGAGTAACCTATGTCCCTGACTGTAGTGGAGCAAGGAAAAATAATTTCTCTCAGAGAATCATGGTCTAGCTCGGGGGTGGCCAGTGGTAAATCCGTCAGGAGTGGTTGTGCCTATGGTTGGGTGAAAACATGCACCCCTTTCAGTAGTTGCTTCACATTCTCCAGTTCTGATAAGTATATTCATATTTTGTGTAATACATTGGATGCAATGATTGAATATCTATGTTTATGGTTAAGTATTGCAATGTTTTAATAGTTATTAGAAATGATCATTTGCTTCTGTAAACTGTTATATTTATGTGGTCTTCGATTTACCTCCTTTTAGTCACTAGAGAGTTATGGGATGTGAATCCACGGGAGAGTCGGGGTAGGATTAACTGAAAAGTCTAAGTCCTGATGATCTTTTAAGTCACCTTAGTGGGAATGTCAAGTTTAATTCTATGGGAGAAGGGTGTTTCCTTCAGACTATCCATCCATGTGACTGAGGGATCATACCCATGGCCTTAATCAAGTCTCGACTAAGAACTGAGTGTATCCTGAAACCTCAATATGATCCCATATGACCCAGGTTTGGAAACCCCTCGCTAAACCTGAAAGGAGCGAAGCTACTTTGGATTCAGGACTTTGGGACTTATGACTCCAAAAACCTCGAAAACAGCCAAAGGTTGAGGTAACAAATTGATGAGGGTCGTAGATCTGGGGATCCAGTAGATATCTCTCTCAACTGTTAGATCAGACGTAGGAAGGGTAGCGTTATCTGCTTTGACTAAGTTCAACTTCGGGAGAATAGGAGTGGTCTAGCGCCAAAACTCCTGAATGTTGGAGCCATGAAGTTAATCTGGACCGTTGAGAATAGAGGGATGTGTGTCCACAGATCAATGACTATTCAAAAGTTCGGGTATTCGAAGCCCTAGAGAGGAAGCTGGAAGATACATGCCAAACTCTTGAATTCCAAACTCCTAAAGTAATGTGGATTTTTGATCCTCAGATCCTTCATGATCCCTCTCAGTCGTTTATCTAAGGACTCTGTTGAGAACTCCTCTCAACTGTGCAACCAACCGGGAATGCATCATGGAGAAACACGTGGCCCCTACTTTTCCCCTGTCAAAAGTTGCTCATTGGACTAGATCCTTTGGATGAGAGGCCACGTGGCAGGATATCCTATAGTGTGGAGACTTGATATTTCATAGGAACTTGGCCAAGAGTCTTCAGAGTGCGAAAACCTTTGATGTTGTGAACGATGAAGTGAATATCAAACATTGATAGGATGAGGACACGTGGCTTTAGATTAGAGATTCTGGAGACTTGGCTCTTCGAGGGATTCATGATGTGAGGAGTTGGTAAGCTTCGAAGCCCAAAGCCAGGAAGTAACAGGAGGTGTGGATCTATGGATCTACGTGGACAGATCTCAACCATGAGATTTGAAAGAAGTGAGAAGATTGTATGTCGAGGGAGGATATTTCTCACTGACACCATCTAGGGTGACGTGGACCCATAACTAAGGTTCCACATGTCACTCAGATATGGAATATTCATAGTGTAATGTCCCCAGCCACCAACAGGATGGGAAATGTCACTACAGGACGAATATCTTAGCTTTGATAAAAATTTATTTTAACAACCCTGACCACCCAGAATGGGCCATGCTACTCATAGAAAAAACAATCATCATATGCATATAAACATAAACATACAACATATTATGTTCATACATAGATCAATGCGGAAATAACAATAAAATCATACATGCAGTACTCACAGGCAAAACCCATAATATAACAACATATACAGGAAATATTCATCAATTATAAAACATGTACATATACACAGCATGTAAATGAACATAGGAATGGGTACTTATATTTAAATTGAAGTACACCAACTACGTGAAAACCTTCCATGGACCTCCTAGCCTTAGACCATGCTATTCATCACGCTCAATAGTGGGTCACCCCCGAGTTGGGACTAAGCTCCACCCAGGGCAAGGGAATCCTAGACTAGGTTGAGTTTACAAGAGACTGTACAGTGCAACTGGAAGGATTCTCTCAAAGAGCCTTCTTACGCCCACTATTCAAAGAATATCATTCCCCACATGCATGTTCCACCCTGGGAATATGCACCTTCACTGTTTCACAGTCCATCGGCTGCTCCACTTCCCTTTTAGGGTCTCGACAATAGGCTAAATCAGGAATTCTCAGAGCTCTGTAGCTGGTGTTGGACTCTTTCTAGGAGAAAATCACTTCCCATAAAACTCTCTCACCTGGAGAGAGTTGCTCACAGGCCTGACAACCTACCTCCTCAACCATGGGCCTCACAACCCGCTTCTTCAACCAGCTTCAACTCAGTTCCATCAAGGTGAGGACAACATCAAAGGTGAAATATAACTCAGGGAATGGCAACAACCACAATTCGATAAGGCACAAAACGACTCTGGTAAGTACAAATACAATGTGCTTCATAGGAAAACACAGGTCAACTTCACAGGTTACTAGTTTCAGAGGTGCATGAAGATGCATAGGTCGATGACGGAGGCCAAATGAGTTAAGCGAAGGATGGAAGAATGGGAAGCGAACCCCCCCAACTAGACTACTCTCCAGCTTTAATTGCATGCACCCAGGTCGACACCTGTCTTCTTGGAGATGCATGCACTCGATTTTGCATTCATTCCCTTTCCCAGGAAGTTAGGATAATTGGGTTTATTTTTCCCCCACTTTAATATTTTCATTTTTCATGAATATATTATAATATTCCCTGAGGTTAAGCCCCCTAGATTAGACCCTCTTTCCTAGCCTCCCATTCCCATCCCTTTTCCTACCTGGTGGAGCTTCATACCCCACCAGTCTTTCTTTATGGTCGGTCTACATGTAACGATGTTTTTATATTAATAATATGAATATTTACATGTACAAAACAAGCTCCTGGCCTTTAACACCTAGGCTCTCCGGACTAATAAACACATAATCCCATAGCTTATAATTTCTTGGATCACCAGCCTACAAAACATGTTACAATTCATAAATACAACCGGGGCTCATCCTTGGGGATATTACAATCCCCTCCCCTTATTTTTGCACTATCCTCAGTGCAACTTATTTACACAATATCAACAAGATTTTCAAAATATTAAAAAAGATGCGGGTATTATGTCCGCATAGCATCCTCATGCTCCCATGTCGTGTCCTCAGGACCATACCAGGTCCACTGGATCTTTACAATCCCTATGGCTCGATTCCTAAGTTGTTTTCTCTTCTGTTCCAATATGCACACCAGATGCTCCTACAAGACGCCTTCTTGCTCCACCTGAATCACTTTGCAATCAATCACATGATTAGGATCAGGTATATATTTTCAAAGAAATGAAACATGAAACAAATTATGTACATTCATGGATGCAGAAAATGAAAGCATATATGCAACTAGTCCAATCCTTTCTAGGATTTCAAATGGCCCACAATATATGGCTGCCAACTTGGAACATTTTCCCAACTTCAGGGAACTTCTGTTGACTTTTACATTCAAGAAAACATGATCGCCCACTTTAAACTCCCTCTGGTTTATGTTCTTATCAACGTAAATTTTCTGCCTGTCTTGGGCAACCTTCAAATTCTGCTTAATCTTCAACATTTTCTCTTCCATTTCCTTGAGCAACTCTGGCCCAACCATTTCCTTATCAACTGGGTTTTCCCAACTTACTGGGGTGTTTCACTTTCTACCAGAAAGTGCTTCAAATGGTCTCATCTTCAGTGATTCTTAATACCCATTATTGTAAGCAAATTCTACCAAGTGTAGGTAGTCTTCCCATTTAGATGGTTTGTCCATCACATACATCCTTAGCATGTCCTCTATCACTTGGTTCACCCTTTTTGTTTTCCCATCAGACTTAGGATGATAGGTTGTGCTAAAGTTCAGATTCATTATGAACCCTTTGAATAACCCCTTCCAAAACTTTGAGGTAAATTTCGGGTCTCTGTTAGACACAATTGTCTTGGGAATACCATGCAATCATCCTACTTCCTTCATATAGATATCAACAACATTAGCTGCATTATGAGTGGCTTTCAATGGAATAAAATGGGAATCTCTTGTAAGCTTATCCACCACAACCATGATGGAATCATGCTGCTTGCCGGTTCTAGGAAATCCTATGATGAAATTCATTGTCACCACTTCCCACTTCCACTCAGGAATGGGCAATGGTTGTAGCAACCTAGTAGGGTGCCTATGCTCAACCTTGACCCTCTGACATTCTAAGAATTTAGCTATGTACAGTGAAATCTATTTCTTCATGTCTGGCCAAAAGTAATGGCTCTTGAATGCTGCCACTATTTTATGATATCCAAGGTTCCCAGCATAAAGCACATTATGCATTTCTTTTGAGATCATAATTCTCAATTCCTGGGAATTAGGTACATAAATTCTATTTTTGTACAAGAGTGTTCCATCAGGTTCCAATTTATAATCTTCCACTTTGTGTAGCATCTTACCTTGTTGTAGCTTTGTCACCAATTCCATGTACTACAAATATGCATTTGCAGCTTCCAAAATTCTACCTTTAATATCAGTTTGATACATGCTAATGGTCATAGCATGTGTTTCATGCACTCTTCTGTTGAGTGCATCAACCACTTTGTTCTCCTTTCCTTTGATATGCTTGATATCAAAGTCATACTCACAAAGGAATTCCAACCATCTACTCTTCCTAGCATTCAGAGTTGGTTGATCAAATAGATACTTCAAACTGTTATGGTCTATCCTCAGTTCAAACCTCTTTCCCATGAGGTAATGTCTCCATTTCTACAGTGCATGCATTATGGATGCCAACTCCAAATCATGAGTTGCATAGTTCTTTTCATGATATTTCATCTTTATAGATTCATAACATACCACAAACCCATTCTAACTGAGGAATCCACCCAATCCTTCTTTGTGTGCATCTGTACACACTACAAAATCTTTATTTGGATCTGCAATCCTAAGGATTGGAGCACTGGTTAACAACTACTTTGATTGTTGGAAGCTTCTCTCACATTCTTCTGTCCATTGAAATTTCTTCTCCTTCCTTTGCAAGGAAGTGACGGGGTGAGCTATCATTGAGAACCCTACAATGAACCTTTTGTAATAGCCAGTTAGACCCATAAAGGATATGAATTATGTCACATTATTCAGCGCTGGCCATTCTCTGATGGATTCTATCTTCTCAGGATCCACAATTATCCCATCCTTTGAAATGATATGCCCCAAGTAGTGAATTTTGTTTTGATAAATGAGAAATTTCTCAATTTGGCATACAATTGATGCTCTCGTAGCACTTCTAACACCATCCTCAAATGATTCCCATGCTCTTCCTCCGACTTGGAATACACCAAGATGTCATCCAAAAAGAGTATGACAAACTTGTCTAAATATTCTCTAAATACACCATTCATTAGGCACATGAAAAAATTGGTGCATTGGATAACCAAAATGGAACCACTGTGAATTCATAATGACCATACCTTGCTCTAAATGCGGTCTTGCTGATGTCTTCATCCTTTATCCTTACCTAATGGTACCCCGACTTGAGATCTATTTTTGAAAATATCTTGGAATCCTTCAACTGATCAAATAGATAATCAATCCTTGGAAAAGGATACTTGTTCTTTATAGTCACTTTGTTCAACTGTCTGAAATCGATGCACAATCTCAATTTCCCATATTTATTCTTTACGAATAGGACTGGGGCACCCCAAGGTGACACACTTGGGCGTATATACCCCTTCTTCAGAAGTTCTTCAAGTTGCATTCGCAACTCCTTCAATTATGGTGTACTGATTCTGTAAGGAGTTTTCGACACTGGAGCCGCTCCATGCATCAGGTTTATAGAGAAATCAATATCTCTCTTTGGGGGTAGTCCTGGTACCTCCTTGAATACATTTACAAAATCTCCCAGGACTGCATGGTTTTCAATATTTGGCACCTTATCCTTAGGTTCTTCCTCCATATGGGCTACAAATATATGGCATCCCTTCGTGTAGCAATTTTCCAGCTGCATTGCTGAGATTTCTCTGATAGTCACTGCCCTTGGGATTCCCTGCACTTTCCTCGGGTTTCCTTCCTCATCCAGGCAAGTGAATGCCTTGTTACGACAATCTAAGATGACATGGTGTTGATCCAACCAATCCATCTCAATCAGACAGTCATAGGAACCTAAAGGTAATATGTTCAAATCCTCCCTTGTGCTCAGTCCATTCATGTCCATGAGACATGACTTAACCATTTCAGTAACTTTTCTTTTGGCTCCTTTAGTCAGTTGTATTAACCAATATTTTCCATGCTTGTTTCTTGGCAAATGCAAACTTTCCACCATCTTGGGATCTATATAACTATGACTAGCCCCTGAATCAATTAAAATAGTAAAGGCATGGTTATTGATCATACCTTCAACTTCAATCATGTGTGATTGAAACTTAGCTTTCTTGTTGTCTAGGGTTGCATAGATCCTTGGTATTCTACTGCCCATGTCCTCCATTGTTTCTGCTTGCTGAACATTGTGGAAAACTCTCATTTTGATATTTTTGTGGGGACAATCTCTATACTTGTGGTCTCCCTGACAACCCAAACATTGAATGGGCATATGCCTTGGCCTTTGTCCCCCTACCTCAGCCATTTTGGGCTCTCTAAAACCTGGTTGTCCTTGAGGGATATTTCTTAAAAATGATGGCTTATATCCCTTCTTCCTTTGATCCATCTTGAATTTCTTCTTGTCTTCCCAATATTTTTGGAAAGTGGGCTTTTCTCTTTGCTTCTCATATAACCATTTTTCTCTCCTTATAGTTTCTTCCATAGTTTAAGGATCATCATACTAGACCTTGTCACTAATGGAAGGTGGCAGTCCACTCAGATACCTTTGAATTTTGACAGTCTCATCTTTGATGAAAGGTACATACTTCAACAATTCCAAAAACCTTCGCTCATATTCATCAATGGTAATGCTACCCAGCTTGAGTTCAAATAAATCTTTCATCTTTCTGTCATAGTATCTCTTAGTTAAGTATTTATTTTTGAAATACTTCTTGAATTCCTTCCAAGTAACATTTTTCTCTTTAATGTGTTTCACCTGCACAAGTTGATCCCACCACATGGATTCCTTTCATTTCAATTGATACATTGCAATTCTTCCTTCTACATGAGTGGAATAATTCTGTAGATGGAAATATTTCCTCATGTCAAGAAGCCATGTTTCATCATCATCATCCTTCTGGTGCTCTCCATCAAACATAGGAGGTTTAATCTTGTTCATTTCTCCCTTCAGCTCATCCACTCTAGATATCCTATGCTTTCTGGTAGGAGATGGTCTTGAACTATTGTGTGCCCTCCTCTTAGAGTGCCCTTGGGAGTGATGATGGTGTCTTCCAACACTCCTTGATTTCCTATTTTCACTAGGAGACCCATGACTTCCTAATTTACTGGATTCACTCTCCTTATCCAATTTCTTTACTATCATTTCTAGGCTCTGTATCAACTTTATGTTGAATTCTCCCTATTGTTCCCTGGCTTTCACGAGCTTATGTTATCTTCTCGGTGAGTCTGGACATCTTTCTATAATATTTCAATGATTTTCATCATGTTTCCCTCCTTATCTATCTCTTCTCCATGCCCATTGGAGTTTGATCCTTCAACTCCCAAATGGACATCCATTCCTTTAGCTTTGTTATATGAACTGGAAGCATTCTATGCCTCCTCCATTTCGGTGCACCGTGGAACAATTCGGTTTGGTTCTAACAATCATTAAATCTGAAAACACAATGTGCAGTCGACCGAAATTCGTCAGGCCATCAGTCCTTAACAAATTCCATAGTATTCATAAACCAATATGATTCAAACAAAACTTTTAGATTTCATTCTGCGATTCTCGATCAATCAAGAATCCCCACAGATATTTTCTTTCTGAGCTCTACTACATTCTGCAATAATTTTCAAGCACTATCCCCTTTCTCTTAGCTCCCAACCCATGCGACCATGGGCTATGGCCAAGCTCTAGGTTGATAGGAACTTATTGGGGACTTCATTCCTACGACTTCAGAATTTTTCAATGCACATCACAAGAAATCTCTCGAAGTTTTGGATTGACGAACTCGCGAAGTAGGGTGGATCAACAGTCCACGACTACCCAACATTCAATGACTAGAATTCACTATGGAACCTCAGGAATTTGATCTCTAGGACTTTGGACCTTCAAAGCTTCGGGACTTCAAAGGATTCCACATCCACACACCCCCAACACCCCGAACTGTTAATCTCCAAACACTTCCATGTCAGCTTTGGTGACGTCATTACGTCTCGTCACCTCAGCGTTATGAAACTTTTGAAAGTTCTTCCTTTCGTTCCCTTATGAACCATTCTTCCAGAGTGTCAAGTCTCTGGACTTCACAACTAGTGGCACACATCCACTGAGACCCACGATTTTCGTAATTAAACTAAGAAATTGAATAGTCACATCACTTAACGCCTTTCAAATTGCGGGGGAATGCATCCACGGTTTGGATTAACCTGCCTTTCGTCCCACAATTCTTCTGACGCTGACACATAACCCCCTGGTAAAACCATGGTTTGGATTGCGAGATTGCCCTCGAAAATCATCTCACGTGCAATTTGGGTCCCCGCAATGCCTCTTGGCCATCGATCTTGATGTATCATGATCAATGCCATTGTGGGTCCGTCGACATTTAACTATGTCATGTAACCATAGGGCCCATATACTATAGTTGATAACATTCCAGGTGGGGGAACGTGCCAGGTATAGGAGAGTTCCATGTCACCTCCAGGTGACATCATCATGACTCACTAGTTCGGCTCTTCGGGGCTTCGAAACTTCAAGCTTCAGAATTTATCTCCTCAACACACACTCATTCTCCCGAACACCGAAATCTCGAACATGCCAATTTGCTGACACGTGTCCCTCTTGACGGACGGTCCGGATTAGCTCTGGATTTCAAAGCTCCGAAGGCTTTCTGCCTTCACCACTATGTTTTCCCCTTTTAACTTAGCTTGATACAAATATCGAGCTCTTCTCCCCATATATACGGTGTATATCCTCTTCGGGGACTTCGGACTTGGAGGTTACATCTCATGCTCCTTTTTCCTGATCCGACAGGTGTGGTTTTACATAATTCTCATTCTCCTGAGCTTCGTAATCACGACCAAGGTAACCTCTTCACACAATTTCTCTCTAAAACCTTGGTTCTAATGACCACTTATCTGACCCATCCAGGCTCAGTGCTTGAACCTTGGCTCTAATACCAATTTGTAATGTCCCCAGCCACCAACAGGCTGGGCAATGTCACTACAGGACAACTCTCTTAGCTCTGATACCAATTTTGTTTAACACCCCCGACCACCCAGGCCAGGCCATGCTACTCATAGAAACAAAAATTATCATATACATATAAACATAAACATACAACATATTTTGATCATACATATATTAATGCAGAAATAACAATAAAAGAATACATATAGTACTCACAGGAAAAACCCATAATATAAGAGCATATACAAGCAATATTCATCAATTATAAGACATGTACATATACACAACATGTAAATGAACATAGGATTGGGTACTTATCTTTAAATTGAAGTACACCAACTGTGTGCAGACCTTCCATGAACCTCCCATCCTTAGACCACACTGCTCATCACACTCAACAGTGGGTCACCCCCAAGCTAGGACTAAGCTCCACCCAAGGCAAGGGAATCCTAGACTAAGCTGAGGTTACAAGAGACTGGATAGTGCAACTGGAAGGATTCTCTCCAAGATCCTTCTTACGCCCAATACTCACAGAATCTCATTCCCCACATGCATGTTCCAGCCTGGGAATATGCACCTTCATTATTCCACAGTCCATCGGCTGCTCCACTTCCCTTTCAGGGTCTCGACAACAGGCCACATCAAGAATTCTCACAGCTCCATAGCTGGTGCTGGACTCTCTTTAGGAGAAAATCACTTCCCAACAAACTCTCTCACCTGGAGAGAGCTGCTCATAGGCCTGACAATCTACCTCTTCAACCATGGGCCTAGTAACCCTCTTCTTTAACCACGGGCCTGACAACCCGCTTCTTCAACCAGCTTCAACTTAGTTCCATCAAGATGAGGAAAAAAACAAAGGTTCAATGTAACTCAGGGAATGGAAACAACCACAATTCGATAAGGCACAACACAACTCTGGTAAGTATAGATACGTTGTGTTTCATAGGAAAACACAGGTCATATTTACGAGTTACTGGTTTCAGAGGTGCGTGAAGATGCAAATTTCGACGACAAAGGCCAAACGAGTTAGGCGAAGGATGGAAGAATGGGAAGAGAACCCTCCCAACAAGTTGACTCTCCATCTTTAACTGCATGCACCCAGGTCGACACCTGTCTTCCTAGAGATGCATGCACTCCATTTAGCCTTCGTTCCCTTTCCCAGGAACTTAGGATAATTGGGTTTATTTTTCCCCGACTTTAATATTTTCATTTTTCAGGAATATATTATAATATTCCCTTGGGTTGAGCCCCCTATATTAGCGCCTCTTTCCTAGCCTCTCAGTCCCATCCCTTTTCCTACCTGGTGGAGTTTCATCCCCCATCACTCTTTCTCCGTGGTCGCTTTACACGCGGCAATGTTTTTATATTAATAATATGAATATTTACATGTAAAAAACATGCTCCTGACCTTTAACACCTAGGCTCTTTGTCCTAATAAACACATAATACCATAGATTATAATTGCTTGGCTCACCAGCCTACAAAACATGTTACAATTCATAAATACAACTGGGGCTCGTCCTTGGGGATATTACACACATACCCCTTATTCGTATCAGAGCATGACACATGTCACCCCCTAATGAGGAAACATGTCACCCATGGCCCTCCACGTGTGTTATCTTTTGGTTCGTTCCTGCCTGGCCAACGTAGTTGGTGACACGACTAGGACTCCGGGAGTCTGGGACTTTGGGAGTTCGAAATATTTGGAGTGCAGTATAGTAAAGGGATGTTCAACGTCAATCGTTGAATTCTGACATTCAACAACAATCATCAATTTCCGAATGTCAAAATTTAACGTCGATCATCGATTGTCGAACGTCGAAGAAGGGACGTTCAACATTAAACACCAAACATCAATCACCGAATGGCCAAGGAAACATGGCAAGATTTAGGGACTTCACGGAGTAATAAAAGGGGCGTTCAATGTCGAATACCAAAGAACCCAACTAATAATGCCAATATAACTTCAGGAGGCAATAACTTCCAGACCAGAGCTCAGCTTTTAGTGTGGAAATGACTGTTAGAAAGCTCATGGAAAATAGTAGCCAATGAAGATCCAAGAATTAGGATTTGAGATAGTTCGAAGAAAAAAAATTAATGTCCCACCCCTTAAAAGAATATCTAGGGGTCATGTGTGTCACAGAACTACCTCTAGTATCATGTAGAGATGACCCCCTAGAG
The DNA here is from genome assembly GCA_009831015.1 of Picea engelmannii. Classification (NCBI taxonomy): domain Eukaryota; kingdom Viridiplantae; phylum Streptophyta; class Pinopsida; order Pinales; family Pinaceae; genus Picea; species Picea engelmannii. The sequence continues at coordinate 5,069 of ML798252.1, read as the reverse complement.
TAACAATGACACTAGGGGGTCGAGACTCATAGATAGCATGGGGCTTCCACATATATGGCTAGCTCAAGAGAAAATCACAGACATCTATCGGGGAAACATCACATAATACCTCATCCTTGAAGGGTTGGATGTCATATGAAAATCGACACTGTTGGCTAACATGGAGGTCTTGTCCCTAGCGAAGCCACCTGATGCTATATGGATGCGGGTGTGGTGTTGTTGACAATACCAATTGTTTGACGACCTATGCTAAGATGAGGTTCTTCTGGCTTCCGATATAAACAATAAAATGCAGCGGGGTCCCCTTCACCCGCATCTGTGAATGAAAAAGGTGCTCCCCCTCTTCAAGATGTGTTGGTTCTTCTGGTTGAATTGTTTCGGTCATGACAATAGCAGTGGGGTCTACGTCGATGACTTGTCTTTTTTAATTATTTTTTTGAATCAAATTATGAATCAAATTTTGAATCCTTCTCTTTGATCTCGACCACCAATGACTTTTTTCAACGACATTCATCAATTTTGTGCCAGGGGATTTTGTGGAAATCACACCACTTTCTAGTGTCCTTCTTTGTCTTCCCGTGACCCTTCTTTTCTTGTGGCTTGGACTGGTTTTTAGAAGGCTGTTTGTTAGGGTCATCTTTATTATACCTTGGTTGTTGCATATTTTCATACTTGAACTCTCGTTTTTTCTGGTGACTAAATTTCTGCTCGATTTTGACAGCATATCTATAGGAATCTCCCAACGATGAGATGTCCAAAAAATCCATTTCAGTTTGGATGTATCTGTGTAGAGATCCATGGTATTTCAGAACCAAATGTCGCTCAGAATATTTGATACCCAACTTGGTGTGCAAGGTATGGAAGGTATTGGTGAACTCTGACACTGATTGGCCCCTCTCTTGACACAGCATGGTCCATCTCATGTACTGGTCGTCATAGTTACCAATAGGGTAATATTGTTCCATGACTGCATCCATAAAAATATCCCAAGTGGGCTCAACCCCATATATTCTAGAATCCTTTGTAGACATTTTTTCCCATTAATTTTCCTACCAATGTTTGACATGGGGGAGAGCCTTAAGGAGTGTGAAGCTGATCTTTTCCTATTGGAAAAATTGTGAATAGAGAAACAACCTTCTAGCAGATTTAACCATTTTTCTAGGGCATCCACATCTATCTATCCTTCAAATATGAGAATATAAAAATTAACTTGTACCTTGAAAGGCGAGGTGCCTCCAAAGTGGTCGATTGATGAAGACACGTCAGTTGTTATCTAAAGGCGTTGAAGGATGTGGGAAAAATTCTCCATCATTTTGTCCCTCTATCGCGTGAGAGCTTGCTCAAGCGACAGATTAATAGAATTTTTCGTTATGTCATTTTTCTTTTCTTCCACCATGGAGGGTTTATTGGGTTTGCAATAGAAATTTTCCTCAAGAGAGACAAGGTTGAGACCCAACTTTCTATACTCAGACCTCGTCGGAGACATGCACTAAAAATGATCAAGAGCAACCTACTCTAATACCACTGATCCAGATTATTTTCAGCAAAAAATGAGAGCGGAGATATAATAAACAAAGGTATAGAGATATCTCAGATATCCAATAATATAACAGAAATATATAAGATATACAACCATAAACAAAGAGATACAATAATACATGATTTCTATTAATGAGGGAAATGTACAAAACTGTAGAAATACAGACTGAAAGACTCGCTAGAATGGTGGAAGATTATCAATGAGAAGAGATGTGAAGGCTACTCACATTCGCAAGAAGATGATTAAAATGAGGCTCTAAAGTCCATTTTAACATAAAGAACATCCAAAACCATAACCCCGGAAAATGAAAAGCCAATAGTTTTGTGGACCCCGTTTTGTGTAGTTTGGTGTATCAACTTCCCGAGGGCGTAACGTTCGCATACGATATCCATTTCGGGTGCACAATAGCTCGTTGGAAAAATATCGTCAAGGATGTTCATTTTGGGGGATCAATCATATCCTTTGTCTATAATTCAGGTTCTCTATCCTGAAAAAAATTCATTTATTCCTTCAAAATGGCTCGGGAAGTTTAGGAACCGAAAAAATGCTAAAAATAGTAAATTGTTAGAAGACCGTTTTGAGCCAATTGGAATAGGTGGGTGGCCACCGATATCCACCTAGATCATGGACAAATTTTTCTTCCAATTTTTCTCACAATGGTCTTGCAATAGTATAGATTTGTTTATGAATCAAACAACAAGACTAAAATAAGAAAAACCTATCTATATACGTTATTTTTTTGTGCAGAGGTCAAGAATTCTTTATCGAGCTTGAGATAGATGAGGCAGTGGAGTGTGATTGGCACAAAAAAATTCCTAGTATGAACACACACATGTTCCTAGAATGCATGCACACTAAAGTGTGTGCACATTCTAGGAACGCGCATGCGTTCCTGCTGGCATAAACAAGCATTATCTACAAGTCTATCAAGTCACAAGAGTGTGTGTGCACTCTTAATGAAATGGATATATAATTTATTATATACCAAACATATTTATGAATAAATATGTATAGGGGTATGGGGAAAACTAGGACCTAAGGGCTTAGGATTGAAATTATTTTCAATCATAGAGCAATGGTTAGAGCACCAATATGTGGGTGATGTGGGTGTAAGGGTTATGGGTCCTTTAACAAGAGGTATATATGTAGTGCACTTAGGGATTGAGTGTAGAGGGAGTTAATGGTTGAGTATAGGTTATTCCTAAGATTATATGGAGCTGGGGGGTTCTAGGTCATGGTCTACATCAATATCTAGGTCATGGTCTATATCAAGCTCTAGGCCATGGTATAAATCTATCTCTAGCTCTAGCTCTATGTCATGGTCTAGTTGATGGTCTAGGTATATGTCATGGTATACATCATGGTCATAATATAGGTCTAGGTCATGGTCCAAGTCTTTCCATTTCTAGGTATTTATATGTCTAGGTCTAGGTCTGGGTCTTGACATGTCTAGGTGAAGGCCATTTATTTCCTTACTTTGTAGGGAGGGGGGTGCAAAGAGAGGAAGAAAGAGAGTGTGAGAGGGGGAGAGAGAAATAAAAATAGAGTGAGAGAGAGTGAGGGGCAAGAAGACAGAGAGGGGGGGTAGAGAGAGAGAGAGAGTGAGAGGAAGGGGGTGGGGAAGGGAAGGGGAGTTATATAGAAGAAAATAGAGAAAGGTGGGGAGAGAGAGGGAGGTGGATACAAGGAGTGAGAGAGAGAGGGTTATATGCAAGATGTAAAGAGAGAAGAGGGTATAGATGGATTTTTTAAGAGTGTGACAGGGTGGGAGAGGAAG
>ML798251.1:365402-382096 GCA_009831015.1 Picea engelmannii | reverse complement strand
CAAGTAAGCATACCATAAACATTTATCATGATATGAAAATTGCATATTTACTTCACCAAGAATAATCAAGCATAAAAAAGCTAGATTTGCCAAAATTCCACCAAGAAATGATCCAAAATGCATCCAAACAAGTCTCCAAGCAACTGTTCCTCCAAATTTCAGCCAAGTACCCTCAAAATGGTGCCAATTTAAGTCCCCCTCTTCTCAAAGGTGAGTTATTATCAAAAAATGAAACTAGCCAACGGTATTTATATGGGAAATCCTAGCTAATTTATGCAAAAGTTGTTTCTTTTCACAAAACAGAGCCTACATGTCAATTTTCTCTTAAAACTTAAAATTAAATCATTTATCGCAAAATAAGCCATTAAGAGGGTGACATCATCCTTCCTAGGGTGACATTGGGCCTCCTCCATGAGATATTGACGTCATCTAGAAAAATGTTGGGCCTCCAAAGGCCCTCCTCCATGCCACACGTGCAAAAATTGCAGCTCAACATCTCTCAATGTCAAACCCTAGCCCTACGTGATGTCATGGGGGTACTAAGGTGATTTCCAAGATCTCCAAAGCCAACGTCTAGGTGGGGAAGGGTGGCCCCTCATCGTCTAGGCCTGCCAAGGTGCCCCCAAAGGAAACATCCTCTTCATTCACTGTGAAAATTGGTCAACATTGTCTTGCCCCAAGCCTCAGGTCTCTGCATCCATCCTTGGGCTTCAAGACCTCATGAAGATTTGAACTGATCATCTCCTCATGAATACTTGTTCACCGGGTAAGGTCCTGTAAAGGAAAACATATACGCTCTCCATGGGTCCATGAGTCACAAGTATCATAACAACTAAATCACATCCAATAATCAAAACACCTGAACATGTGCATCAATCCCCCCTAAACCAAATGAATGCTTAAGGACGTTATACAACTTGTTAAATTTAGATTTGGGAAGGGTCTCAGGATGCCCTATTGGGTCAATAAATCCCAAGTCTAGGGTGTTTCCTAGGTGTAGCCTATCCTAGTCATGTGTGTATGTGAAATGGTGTGGAATAAAATTTTGGGCATGGGGTTCATGACATAAAAGGGTTTGTATTATCTTACCTATAAGTGCCTTTGTGGAGGGTGAGTTTCACCTTATCCTTAATGCAATTTTTTCCAAGCCCATTTTTTTGTCATTCTTCTTCCTAGCCTTTTTTTTCATTATTTCTTTCATGTTTCAATGAACTAGTTGGAGGCCACTATCCTGGCTTGGTTTCCATATACGACAATGTCATTCACAAGTACATCACGAAAATGATAATTTTGGCTGATGATGAGACCCCCTTTTCCCCAGTCATGTAAATGAGAGCCACTAACCTGGCTTGGTGACCAAATGATGGTTATTTCATACCACTAAATACTTATGATCATGATAGGCCAGCTCGTGATGAGACCTCATATCCACCAACTAACACCTTGAGTATTCATTATCATTCATTTTGTGTGCCCCCTATTCTTACAAAGAAGTGTTTCATTGCTTTCTTGGGGATCCCTAGGCAAATCATCTCAAAGGTTTTATGATTGGATTTTATATTTTTCCAACTAATTTTACCCTATGGGCATTCAACCCCTTCTTCCCACAAGGTAAGGTACAATCCCTTCTTGGATCAATACTCCTGAAGATCCCAAATGGATGGGGAGACAGAGGGAAAATGGTATGGAACGTGAAATGTATAGTAGGGAACGGACGATGAATTTTCAAGGAACCACCTAGTAGCAACCTATTCATGAGGGAAACCAACTTACTAGGACACAATGACACCCCCCTCAGGTTTGAATAAGGTAAAGAACATAAATTCTAAGAAAATGTTCTAAAATCAAGAAATATCCTTTGCAATATTTTCAATTGCTTTAAATATTAGAGTGATACATACCATGATACCTGGACTCATTACCTCGTGGAGAAAGAACCAATGCCTTGTGGGAACCAGGACGGTGTGGTGGATGTTTCTACTGGTGATGTGTAGGATGCATTAATGAAAAGAAGGCCCCCTCCAGGGCTATGCTCTGTCCATATGTCTCTCGACACTCCATGTCTACAACATTTGGGCCTCGAGACATGATATCCTTAGTTACCCCTAGGTTTGGGGGTAACATATGGCTCCTACTTGGGGACATGTGCTCACCATAGAGTACATGAGAACCTCAGGATCTCTGGTATGACATGTGATTGATAAAATTCAAACAAAATATCAGTGCATTTAGGGTGGTGATATCACCCTTTGTCCATATATGATAGAAAAAATCAAAATGAAAAAGAAAATATCTCCAATCTAATATATGAGCATATAATGTATACAAGTGAAACAAAGAAATATGAAAATGAAAATAACGTTATACTAACATGATATGCATGGTATATACAATGGATGCAAATTCCTACCTACCTATACTTACTTGTTGATCGAGTGCTAGGTATAATCATATAGCCAGTACAACCACATAAGTGCGCATATACGAAAGATGCCATTATGGAAGTGGGCAGCTTCCGTATATGCATAGTCCGTGTATGCGCATTTACATAAGTCGTCGTCCATATATGCGATGCACGCATATACATAAGGTTCATATACGGACGACGCATATAGGGAAGGTGCATATACGGAAGAAATTTACTGTAATCCAAATGCATCTTCTGTATATGTGTGCTTCCATATATGCACATTTAAGGAAGTTGTCATTCGTAAATGCACATTTTTTACACACATTTATATGTGTCGTTCGTATATGTGCATATGCAGAAGCGTGCATACCATTATGGAAGTGGCCCACTTCCGTATGTGTCATCCATATATGCGCATTTACGAAATCCATCATCCATATATGCATCGTCTGTATATGCACATATACGGAAGATGCATATACGAACGACGCATATACGAAAGGTGCATATACGGAATAAATTTATGGTAATCCAAATGCATCTTCCATATATGTGTGGTTCTACATATGCAAAACAACGCATATACAGAAGATGCCATTATGGAAGTGGCCAACTTCCATATATGCATCGTTCATATATGTGCATTTACAAAAGCCATCATCCATATATGCGTCGTCTGTATATGCACATATATGGAAGCGCGCATATACAGAATGTGCATATACAAATGATGCATATACTGAAGGTGCATATACAGAGGAAATTTATGGTAATCCAAATGTATCTTCCGTATATGTGTGCTTCCATATATCCGAATTTAAGGAAGTTTTCATTAGTAAATGCACATTTATAGGCGCATTTATATGCGTCATCCGTATATGCACATATACGAAATATGCACCTTCCGTATATGCTCCTTCGATATATGTGCATATATGGAAATGGTTGGCTTCCGTATATGCGCATATATGGAAATTGTCAGCTTTTGTATATGTGCATATACGGAAATGGCCAGCTTTAGTATATGCGCATATACGGAAATGATTGCCTTCCGTATATGTAGATATACTTAAGCAGTCGACTTCCGTATATGCGCATATATAGAAATGGTCTGCTTCTGTATATGCGCATATACAGACCACTTTTGTATATGCGCATATACAAAAGCTGACCACTTTTGTATATGTGCATATACGAAAGTGGTAATCTTTGGCCAGCTTTCGTATATGCGCATATACGGAAGTGGTCAGCTTCCATATATACCACTTCCATATATGGGCATACATGGAAGCCGACCATTTTCGTATATGCGCATATATAGAAGTTGGCTGCTTCAGTATATGCGCATATAAATAAATGATCATCTTTCATATATGCACATATACGGAACTGGTCAACTTCCATATATACGGAAGTGGTCAACTTCTGTATATGCGCATATATAGAAGTTTACCAACTTTTGTATATGTTCAGATCGCCTTTCCGAAGCCAAATGACCCTACCCTTTTGTCTCCAAGTTTCTTCCTCGTCAAGTAGATATTTTAGTCTTCTCCCTTCTAGCTCTTTTATGTTGTTATCAGTGTCCACCGTGGCCCTTCCACTAATTCTTAAAGTGTGTATGTGCTCTAGATCCTCCTCTATAGTATCTAGTTCAATGGACCTCTGCTTCTTTTTTAATTTCTCCCATCGTCACTTTTTTTTTGAAGCTTTTAATTTACCAACCAGTCTTATCATTGCAAAGGGTTCTATTTAAAACTCCTTAGCCCTCCACACCTAGCTAACCATCTCACCGAAGCCTTCCTCTTCCATCGAAATGGGATTGAGTTTGAAGGGGTATACAATCGGCCTCTATCCATCCTTAATCTACAACACTATCAGAGCATGGTGAAAGAAGAAGGGATAGACAGTCCAAGATCTGAACCTTCCCAATGAATGTACCAAGTCTTCTGACATATATACCCTATCCAGACATTTAGCAATGTGAATCTCGCCAATTCATCCATTGCACCAAGTTGGAGCGCTCTCAAGTGGAAAAATATCAATCAAACCCGAGTCCTAAATGATACCTTTGAAGAAATCGGCTAAGGGGTCTAATCTAGCTTTTTTCCCCCAAACTTCACCAGCTGAAATGATAAAGTTAATATCACCTGCGAACATTATATTTTTGATATCTAGCAGACCACTAGTTACCACAAATTCTCAGAAAGCTTTCCTATCAGTACAAGGACCATAACAATTTAAAAGGGAAATCATTTTGTTTCCTTTTAATAAGGTTCCCACCAATAGTATGCCTGCACAGAAAAATGATGGTTGGAGTACCACCTTGGCTTGGTTCCAAGACACACATAAGCCCCTTGACTACCCCAATGAATCCAATGATCAGCAAAGCTTATGTTCAACATTCATGCTCACTTTTATGTGATAGAATCTAGATATTTCATTGCCTTTGTACCCATTTACGAAAATTCGAGGACATAGTATTAATTTAAAGAGTACATAATACAATATCAATATTGTATATCGATGTATGTATGAGTTGTGATTATTAAACAATTTTATTAGTTTTCATGTTTTATGAAACATAGTAGTTTCCCTTGATAATTGGGATGATAACTGGGATCCCAGAGGAATGGTTTTCCATGCACATTGTTAATCTATTATATACATTACATTTGTTTTCTACATATCGTATTTTTGTTGGATGAATTTTTTTCCAATGTCATTATAAACCTTATAATTAACATGGAGATTTTCTACTACCTTTGAATTTTAATTCTACTTCATTTCTATTTAATCACAACAAAAAGAATATTTTTTTCCATTGTGGTTCACGGCTGTTATAACCCTAAAATGCACCACACATGCTTACTTGGCATCAGGCCAACTCATATCCCTTCATTGCCAAAACATCTGCTGAGAAACCTCTTTGAAAATCCTTTTGGGTTAAGTCACACGCGCCCTAACCCACTACTACACGCGTGTGAACGCTGGCAGGCCTACTACAGCCCGTGTTTACCTAACAAAGCACAAAAACAGGAAAGTTGCCGATGGGACAAAAAGCTTTGGTTCAGTTAACTGAAACTCCCGGCCATGCATGGCCGAGAGTTCGTCCAAAACCCTAGCTCCTTCTAGCCTATAAAAGAAGGGGTAGGGGTACCATTTGGAGGAGGAAAATAATAGCGAAGAAACTCTGCCCATTTTCCGAATCCAGTTGTCCCAACCCTTTAGCCTTTCCTCAAGCCTAAGGAGAATTAATGCAAAGCAGTTGGAGGACAAAGAAGAGGAGGAGCCCAGGATTAGGATCAAGGAGTGGTGGCCGACCTCGACTTTGATTGTAAGTTGATTCATTTTGAAAATAATAAAAGAATACTTTTCCCATCCCAATGCACGAGTTATCTATGATTTGTGTAATTTATGCTTAATTTCTAACCCTCAAGTAGAAAAGTAGCATGCATGCGTGGTGTTTTGTCTTGATTGCAGGTTAACTTTGGAAGGAGCAGCGCAAGTCAGCGGGCAAAGCGCAATGGAGGATCTACACCAAACATCAATAAAAAGGTTAGTAGTTCCTTTCCATGTATGTATCGTGAAAGAGGGGTTTAAGTTTTGGGTGCTAGGTTAAAAAGTCATTTCTTTACGGTCAAAATATGCATGCAAGTCTGACCCTAGTTTGCTAGTCCGTAGGGTATATTTCCCAACAACAGAATTTGCGACCATACTGGGGAAGATACTCTTTAGGGTTTTCCGGATTTAGTTGAGGTTTTTGGGTAGTTTAAAGGATTAGATTTTATGTTTCTTTGCCTGTCTATTTTCTATTAGGTCAGAGCTAGCAGGGAACCTAGTTCTTTATACCAACTTTTCCTTGACTGTTGCTTGACGGTAATTATCGGGACACACAGAGGTACACGCGGCCTGCAGAAGGCCTGAACGCGTGTACATGTGCCCTAACCTCTTACAACCCACGTTTGAACGCTAGCTGTAGAGGTTTCAGTAGCGTGTAGGATTTTAGAAAGCTTGAGAGGCAGTCCTCCTCTTCCCTGTCAGAATTATACATTCTTAGGGGGTTTTCTGGATCTTGTCTGAGTCTTGTTGGTCACAGTCTTGTCTTAGTTTGTCTTGTTGTGTTTTTTTATCCTTTGCAAATATTTTTTCTTTTCTATTAGAAGAAGCAACCAAGCCTTCAAGAGACCCTGGTTATCAATACCAGAGGCCTCTTCCTAGTCTAGGCTGCCTGTATTTATTTTTGTCTTAGATTTGGTACATACACGCAGCCTGTGCAAGTGCAGCCCGCGGGTACACGCGCTCTATTGTAGCTCAGCACGTGTTTGCACGCGTGCTGTTTCAGTGACAGTAGCGTGCTTGACAGGCTGCTTTTTTATCAAGGAGGGGCAGTCATCCCGTCTTTTGGTGAGAAGTAGTGCTCTCAGGTGTTTAGGTCTAGGGATGAATAGTTAGTAGGTTAGGTTCTCTTACCCTTAGCCTGATTTTTCTTAGTATATAATTGATAGAAAAGATAAAAGGAAAAAAAAAAATTGTTTTATGGTTTTTAGACAAGCACAAGAGTCTTTGCTTTCTTGATTGTCGTTGTGTGTCTTTGCTTTGATTCTTTGCGATCTGCGCTTTAAGCCAAAATTTCATTTTTTTTGGTTTTAGGCTTGTCGGTATTTTCCCTTTGTTGCTTGATTGGCACGTAAATAAAAAAAAAGAGGAAAACAAATCTTTTCATTTTCTTCTTTGTTTGAAGATTGTGTTTCTGCATCAATAGCTAGGAAGAAGTCTTTTTGTTCATAAGTTTTTGCAGTGCATTTAGAGCATAAGTAGCTCGCAGATTGAGCGAAATTCCTTTATGTTTGCTGCATGAAATCTTAGAAAAATTGAAAAGAAAAAGAAATCTTTCTTTGTAAAAAGTTGTTGATTTTTGCATTTAGTAAAAGTTTTTTGTTTCCAGCCTTTTCATTTGTTTTTGCTTTGAGTCTTTACACATCATCAGTTTCACCTTCATACCTTGTGACGTAAAAAATCCCATAAAAGCAACGCTAATTTAAAATCTATTAGACTTTTTGTTTGTAGGGTTCATACACTAGCTCAAGACTAGGGCCTTGGATTAGGTTGGAGAGGAAACTGTTCGCGTGCTGGCAAACTAGTTGCCAATATTTTTTAGGGACATACACAGGTGACTGCAGGGGTATACCGCGGTACCTAGGATAGACATTGGGCCACGCTTTGCAGAGTATACCTGGAGGGTGCTTTCATTTTCGAGTTGCACTTGCACCGGTAAGTTGCTCTAGTGTTGGCTGTTGTAACTGTTCTTCCAACTAGTTTAGTGTTTTCTTGACTTATCTCTTAGGGGATTCTTTTTTAGTGTGTGTTACTATTTGAACGTGTAGAATACCTTAGCGTGTCTTGGATCTTCTCACACAGTGGAGGATCCCGAGCTCCGTCGGTCACGAAGGCTCCTGGGCCTGTCACCGGTTATACTGGAGCCACCGGCGCCACCATTGAGGTGGAAGCTAGACCAACAAGGGTCTTTCGAAGAAACCGGGTTACAAAACATTGAGCCCGAACAACTCCTAGAGGAATCAACCGCCAATCTTGGTTCGGTTGAAACCCCAACCACTGATACTTGGCCATCGGTTATTGTACCAATCCAATTTTACAAATGCCTGTCAGTGCCTCACACAGTTATGGAACCAAACGTTGTTACTTCCTCTGGGAATTCTTCCATTCCCACCATCGTTGCTACCACAGGAGATGCATATCCTAACTTGCCGTCGTCGGTCCGAGCCACCATGGTCTTGGCCGCAACTACGTCGCACAGTGGACCGACCTCATCTATCGTGGTGGCCACAACTCCCTTCACACCTAGTGCGACAGGCTCTCCGTTCTCATACAGTATGCCTAGTTCAGGCACAAGTCCTGCACTCACTCACTCCACTTTACAAACTTTGGGTCTGGGGCAGGGAGCTCTTACTCTCGTCTGCAAGGTCAACTTGGGGGCATTCTTGTCCCTTTCAATGATTTTCCTTATGCTGGAGGTCATATCTCTCCTTCGTCCCCTTCGCTTGGTGGTCTGCATCAGCAGTCCGCCGGGCAACCTGCACACACGAGTTCATTTGGAGCCGGGAGTCAAGGAACACCTGCGCACACTATGCCGGTAGGTTCGTCACCATTTGTTTGGAACGAGACGTTTGGTAACAACACTTTCGCATCCACTGCTTTCCCATCTAGGGGCACTCCCATCTTTGGACAGTCTACTTCGGCGCAGGGTACTATTCCTGCATTGGGGGCACATATAGCAGGATCTTGGAAATCAGGACAAGGATCCGTTCCCTCCTCTGGAATGTCATTCTGGGGTAATTCTTTCCACAGTAAATGGAACCCCAGACAGACTTCTATGCCTCTCCTAGCAGGACCAGCATGGGGTAATCCTTCCCAAAGTCCGTCAAACACGATGAATGCCCAACATCCTATGTCCTTTATGGGGAATCAGCCAATGATGTCTCCACAGATGCAAAATTCTTATGTTGGTTAGGGCCATGGTTTCTACCAGAATCCGGGCCAGCAGCCAAACTTTTTTTGGCAACCTGGTGCCAGCCAAACTCCAGGACCCTTTTTCCCAGGCTATCAGCAGCAACCCAAACTACCATTCCTGGCGACGTTACACTTGCCATATTTGACAAGGTTGTTAAATGATCCTATTTGTCACGATCCGCGTTGGCCTCCTATGCCAACGAAGTTGCCTTCGGACATTCCCAAGTTCAAGGCCAAGCCTAACGAAGATCCAGGTGATCACGTGACTACCTTCCATCTTTGGTGTTCATCTAACTCATTGAAAGATGACTCCATTCAGTTGTGATTGTTTCAACGCACTCTTATTGGGAGTGCCACGAAATGGTACATAGAGCTCGACCACTACAAATACTCTTCTTTTAGCGAACCGGCGATGGACTTCCTTAACCATTTCCAGTTACCTGTGAGATACGACGCTGGCACGGAGTTGCTTGCCAATTTAGAACAGACAACCACGGACCATATCTCTGATCATATCCGAGAGTGGAGACGCCGGAAGAGTCTAATCAAGGTACCAGTCCCACCAGCATTCCTGCTTGAGTGGTTCCTTAAGTCTTTGGTCCCACAATTATCCAAAGATGTCGCAACTTCTAGGGTTTTTCCCGAAGAAGATGCCATCATGAGGGCTCAACAGTTTGATCTTATCTATTCTCAGTCTGGTTTATTATACAACATCCTGCTGGATGCTCCACGATCAATACTGGATAAAACTATACAAAGAGCTGGACCACATGCCGGTGGTATTGTTGGTTCCGCCCAAACCAAGCCCGCTGAGCAATTGACAAAACAATTGCAACAGTTATCTATACAACACTCAGCGGCCAGCGAAACTACTGCTTTGGTTGCTCCTCCTACCCAAACGTTGGAAGTACACTCCATACAGATGACTAACCCAAAGGCCACCTAGCAGCCTGAAGGGAAGAAAAAACAACGAAAAAAGGGTAAGGAGGAGAAAAAACCCACTGATAATGCTGGCGAGGGCACCACCGAAAAACAAAAGGTGAGGTATTCGTGCAACATGTGTGCAGAAGACCACCCGACCCATCTTTGTCCTCGACTTGCAGAGGCCCAAAAGTTTGTCACACAACAACAACAGGCCGTGTTGACTAATCCCTTTCAGCATGGGCAAAATTTAACTCAAGCCTCTACAAGTGTCGAAGGGGGCAGCCAAGAAACCTGCCCTCCCCCAAACAATTCCTCATCCGCGAACGTATATATGGTTAGGGGTGATGCTTTAATAACGACTAGAGAACATGACTATAGTAAACCAAGCGCCTCTGAGAAGGGCAAAGAAGCCGAACTCCCATCTCTTCCTTTACAGATTGAGAAGACGTTGGGAGAAATGATGACACACATTCCAAAGGGTGCATTTAAGAAAGCTTCTCACAATCCAAACGCAAGGGCCGCCCAGAATTACTCTGTGGTGGAAGATTTATCCCAAACCCCTTGTGCTATGTCCGCTTTGGAGGTCCTCCAAAGTTTCCCTGCTCAGAGGAAAGCCTTGTTCACTTCTTTAGGCTCTACTGAGACTTCTAACCTGGGTACCATCATGCTAGATACAACTGACTTAAAACCTCGTATGCCTTACCATGTAGTGTTTCAGATAGTAGTGGCTCATCCCACGAAAACTTTTACATGCAATATCTTTCGCATGGTGGTCAACGAGGGCACCTCGACATGCGTTATGTTGTTAGCATGTTGGAAGGCCATTGGCCAGCCCACTTTGTCTTCATCACCTACTCTCCTCACTGCGTTCGACGATCGTTCTTTCCGACCACATGGTATCATCCCTTCTTTCCCTATGCAGTTAGGAGGGAAGACCATGTGTGTCGAGGTAGAGGTAGTCAATGCCCCCCTCGACTATAATCTCTTGTTAGGTCATAGTTGGACTTACGCTATGCAAGTTGTGGTTGCTACAGTTTTCCGAGTCTTTTTATTTCCACATGAAGGTCGGATAGTGACCATCGATCAATTTTCCTTCTCTAGACCTGACCCAGCTTTGGGGGCATCCATGGTTCCTATGATTGATAATCCTCAAGCCGGTGTTGTTAACGTAGGAGTTGGTTTGTGCCCATCCTTGATGGGTACCTTCGATTACCCACCTCCTCATGACGATGTCAAGTTTATATCTAATCACCACAAGGCTGAGATTTTTCAAGTTTCGTTGTTCCGCACGACTTACTTTGCGGATCTGTGGATTCTTCCTTCCCCATCAGAAATGATGGATGAGACAGGGCACTCCATCATGTCCATGCCCTTGTCGGCTGCTGAAGCAGCGTACTCTTTAGTCCAGCAAGCTTCAGTAGATCCTGATCCGACTCTCGCACAAGCGTTGGATCCACCTCTAGTGCCTATTTGGGCTCAGGGTTCTCTCACCAACACCAATTCGTTAGACTTAGTCTTTCCTTTTGACAAAGCAGTAATCAAAGCAATGACTAGTCCGGACAAACCTTGGGAATATATTCATCAGAGATCATATTTCCTCCCAGAGTTAAGCTGAATCGAGGCAGGAGAATTCACTATCACCATGACAGGTGATCAACCATGTCCCATTAATCTATTAGCTACACAGGAAATTTATGCTGAGGGAAATATGGCAACTATCACTGAAACTATACCTATCAACATCTCCTGTAACCCTGGCGTCATGGAGAATGTCTTCGTCGGGGTAGATTGTTCCCCCGAAGAGATTCAGATTTACACGGATCTTTTCAAGGAATTTTGCGACGTTTTTGCCTGGTCTTATGAGGAAATGCCAGGCATTGATCTAAAAATAGTTGAACATGAAATCACAACGTATTCTGATGCTAAGCCTGTTTGACAAAAACTTCGTCCAGTTAATCCTAAGAAAGCAGCAGCCATTAAGATTGAGGTTGAGAAATTTCTCAAGGCAGGGTTCATTCACCCTATCCATTTGACTCAATGGGTTTCAAACCCCGTGCCAGTCAACAAAAAATAAGGCACGATTCGTGTATGTACCGATTTCCGTGATTTGAACAAGGCATGTCCAAAAAATAATTTTCCAACCCCATTCATTAACCAGATCATTGATGAATGTGTCGATTGTGAAGCCTTTTCGTTCATGGATGGTTTTTTGGGATATAATCAAATCCAAATCAAACCTGAAGACCAACACAAAATGACATTCATTTGTCCGTGGGGTACATTCACCTATCGCAAGATTCCTTTTGGCCTCAAAAATACTGGAGCCACTTTCCAGCGGGCCATGTATTTTGCGTTTCACGACCTCAAACATATAGTTGAGGCCTATCTAGATAATTTAGAATCACGCTCTCGCAAGCGAAAGGATCATCCTATGCACCTCCGACTAATCTTCGAACGCTGTCGCTACTTCAAGATTCGCTTGAATCCCAACAAGTGCAGCTTTTGCGTCACGTCAGGATGTTTGTTAGGTTTCATCGTGTTAACAGTAGGGATCATGGTGGATCCTCTTAAGGTGGAGGCAATAATCCAGTTGCCCCCCCCACGCACAATCTTACAAATTCAAAGTCTTCAAGGCAAGGTGAACTTCTTACGACGCTTCATCGCCAACTATGTCGAAATCACTAAGGTCTTTATGCATTTACTGAAGAAAGATGTTCCCTTTTTCTGGGACGAAGCCGCTCAATGCTCTTTCGACGCATTAAAACATGCCCTCACAACCGCACCTCTACTACGACCACCTAATTATAACACAGATTTCTTATTATATCTGGCTACCGCAGAGTCAACCATAGGCATGGTTTTAGTTTAGGAAGATGATTCATTTTCAGAATACGTGATCTATTACCTGAGCCAAGGCCTTGTAGGACCGAAACTTAATTATTCCCATCTCGAAAAACTTGCGTTGGCAGCAGTTCATGTTGTTCAACGGTTCCGTCACTATGTTCTGTTTCGCAAGACCACCGTCGTCGCTGTCGTGAATCCATTCCAGTACATGTTGACATGTCGATTTATCAGTTCAAAAATCAGTAGATGGATGGTCATCCTCCAAGAATTTGACTTAGACTTCGTTTCAGCAAAGTCCAAGAAGTCATTGGTCTTCGCAGAACTTATTTCGGAGCTTTCGGTTGAGTCAGGTGACGTTGTGCCTGAGGAATCGCCTATCCGGGGGGATATGTTTTTGATTCAATCTTCAAACCCCTAGTACGGAAATATATTGATCTATCTCCAGACTTTGAAGTGCCCCACCTCTGCTTCTCGTGACGAGCGTCGGTGGATACGCCATCAGGCTACGAATTATCTCATACTCGATGATACGTTGTATCGGAGAGGTGTAGACTGCATCTTGCGTCGATGTCTCACTCATGAGGAGGCTGTCATAGTGCTCAATGATTTTCATATAGGAGCTTGTGGCGGTCACTTATCTGGGTTGGAAACAACCCAAAATATCTTACGAGCAGGTTATTTCTGGCCCACACTTATGAAAGATTGTATCGAGTTGGTCAAGAAGTGCCATCCGTGCCAAATATTCTCTCGAAAGATGAGGGCACATCCAACTCCCATGTTTCCTGTCATCACAGTTGGTCCCTTCACTAAGTGGGGGATTGATTACACTACATGAAACCCCCCGTCAGCAAGGGGGCACCACTATATCATCGTAGCTGTCGACTACTTCACTATGTGGGTCAAAGCTATGCCAACGTTTAAAGATGATGGAGAGACTGCAACTCTCTTCTTATTCAACCAGATTATAGCACGGTTCGACATCCCGAGAGAGATTGTCACTGACCATGGAAGTCACTTTCAGAACCAGATGATGTCCGAGTTAACATCAAATCTTGGGTTACGGCAAGAACATTCCTCACCTTACTACCGCCAAGCCAATGGGCAGGTGGAAGCTGTAAACAAAACCCTTAAAACTATTCTACAACGAACTATCAACTCAGCCAAGTCAAATTGGCATTTGATGTTATACTCGACATTATGGGCTTACCGAACATCTGTTAAGACTGCAACTGGTTTCTCACCTTTCCAACTCGTTTACGGGCTGGAGGCAGTCTTACCCATTGAATGTCAAATCCCATCTCTGAAATTGGTAGTACAGTTATTGTCAGACACTTCTCCACTTGAAGAGAAGTTAGTACACCTTGAGCAGCTTGATGAGTAGCGTCGCGATGCGGCCCTGGCCAACGAGGCTCATAAACATAAGGTCAAGTGTCAATATGATAGGTCCATTCGTCCTTGGATTTTTTCTGAGGGTGACCTTGTCCTGGTCTATGACCAAGATAAGGACCCCTTGGGGGCAGGAAAGTTTAAACCCATGTGGTTCGAACCCTTCATTATTAAAGAGGTATTAAAAAAGGGTGCTTATCGTTTGGTCGAATTTGAAGGGAATGCTTTGGCGGAGCCTAGAAATGGGCTCTACCTCAAGAAGTATTACTCATAGAAAGGTCACCGTGGGTAACTTTTTGTAACATATGTATAGTCTTTGTACTATTACTTTTTTGCATTTCTTTTGAAAAACGTGTTATGGACGTGTCATTGATGTTATCTTTCATCAATATGGTAGATGTCAAGTGATTCCGAGGTGTCCGTTGGGTATGCGGACGGTGCTAGTCGACACACGTGGAGGCTTGCCTCCGTAGCTTGGGTAATCTTTACACCACAGGGTCAGTTGTTATCTTCCGGAGGTATATGCTTAGGTGAAACCACAAATAATGTTGCTGAGTATAGTGCAGTTATTGAGTTGCTTCATGATGCTTTGTCATTGGGTATCTCTCGTCTCTGGGTCTATCTAGACATTCAACTGGTAGCTAAATAGAATATACCGGGTTCATGACCCAACTTTACACCGATTATTCCTTACAGTACGCCTCTTGGAACACAACTTTGATTATATTACATATTTTCATATTCCTAGGAGTTTAAATCAAATCATAGATACTCTAGCTAATCACATTTTAGATTGGCATCTTGCCCACATATAAAAAGATCATGGACATAAACATGTAAATACATTTTTGCACACATAATCCATAAGACACAAAAAAGAGATAAAAACCATATATAAACATCATAAAATCCTCAGAGTACATAGATGGGCGCAAGCGGCTCAAAAGTGGGAACAGTAACGAGTCACTAGGCTTATGCCCTCAAAAAAATATATACATATCAGTGCTCGTGGCACATAAAAGTCCAAAGTCTGCTCAGGGCCTATGGGCCCTTTTATAATCATGTACAACCTGGGCTAAATGCCTAAACAATCGGACCCGTGTCCGAGGTGCCCCCACAACATGAGTCTACATGGATGGCGGCAGGTCCTCTATCTCTGCCATGGGAACTATGTGAGTGAGCGCAGTGAAGTTCTGCTCAATTTGCCTAAGAACCCTCTCGGCCTCTCCTGCTGGGAGGTTCCCTGCTACTGCTGCTCCCCCATCGACGGTAGCTGCGGCTTCTGGCCATGGGCGACGCCTGTTCCGCGCATAGTTGGCAGGTCACACAGGTCCCACATCTGCATCCAATACACGTTCACTCATCAAAAACTCTGGTATACAAAAACATGATATATATATCAAAAAAGACATAAAAATTACATATGCAAACAAAAAAAAACTGTATAGGTGGAGACTTACCCATCTCCCCTCGTTCCTCACCAGGAGGCACTGGTGTCTCTGGATCTGTGGAGAAGTTGATCCCCGCATATGGGTAGTCCTCAATAGCCGGGATCTGTCGTGACAACCAAGCAAAAAATCGTCGTTGAAGGCCTCCACGGTCCTTCCACCACCCTGTCGCGGCAGTAACACTGCCCATCTGCATACTGCGGGGAAAGTGGCCAGATGTCCTCGTACTGTTAGCCGAGGACTAAAGAACGAAACTCTCTCGAAAAAGAATGAACACAGGATGGTCCCAAACCTGAAGTTCCTGTGTGTCCACTATCGGCATGTTGTCAATTGACTCTTCATGCACTCCAACAGTGTGGTACTCCAATAAAAAATTTGTGCATTCATACACTGGATCGCACAGTTCATCTGTGTGCGCGAAGCCTGATGCACGGCTGCTGAGCCGGTAATTCGCCCAATGAGCAGTAAAATAGTCTGTAGGGTGAGGCTGGTAATCCTACTAACTGGTATCGAGGAACCTCTATGATTGGTTCCAGCCTCACAGTACTCATCTATCAGCTCCGAGACCTTGCTCGGCCCCATAGGAAAAGTCTGAAAGTTGAATGGTTCCCCTCTCCTTGAGAGGCCAGTCAGAAAGTAAATTTCCTCGGTGGTGGGCACCAAGGATTTCCCCTCTAGCATGAACGCCTCTGCGTCAGGGTGCTAGTAATCAACCAAGGCATTCAGTAGCCTTGGTTGCGCGCACGTGAATAGACATAAAAAGAATTTTACCAACCCACACTGTGTCAGCACGGCCAATTAAGCGGGCAAAGTGCAATGGAGGATCTACACCAAACATCAGTAAAAAGGTTAGTAGCTCCTTTCCATGTATGTATCGTGAAAGAGGGGTTTAAGTTTTGGGTGGTAGGTTAAAAAGTCATTTCTTTACGGTCAAAATCTACATGCAAGTCTGACCCTAGTTTGCTAGTCCGTAGGGTATATTTCCCAACAACAATGGCGTGAAGCTTGCTATGTCCACAATAACCCCCCCCCCTCAAAATCCGGAGAACATAGGAGGGTCAAGTATTTTGAGAATATTTTGGAGAATATATAGAAGTTGACTGCTTCCGTATATGCACATATATGGAAATGGTCGGCTTTTGTATATGCGAAAA
>ML798251.1:333062-349288 GCA_009831015.1 Picea engelmannii | reverse complement strand
AATATTATTATCTGAAAATATATCATAACTCATACCGTTACCCATCAAACAAACTTGGTTCCATTACCCAAACCTGGGGTCTCCAACTTCTCATGGCCATAACTCTCTAACCGTGAGGAATTATGTGTCGTTCCACATACCACTAGAAATGACATGACAAGCACTATCCATCTAGGATATTTTCCCTGACAAATTCACTTTCCTTCATCTCATTATTCCAGAATTAATCATGGGTTCTCTTACTCCACAAAGCGTCTTTCCATGAGGGCTTTCACCATAAGGGGACCACTTTGGAGTTCATCCATATTTACTTCTTATCAACCATGAAAAAACAATAATGAGTCATATTTACATCAAACAATATTGGGTCCATTACCCAAACCTTTTTTCTACGGGGCTTTCTTCAAGGGTTGACATCAATGACAACCAACCTTAATCAACAGGATGGAGAATGTGTACAGAATCAAGATCCATTAACAATATCACCATCAAGTATAGATTCCCTTTTCCAAGAATGGATGATTTAATGGACTATTTATGTGGAGCAAATTTCTTTTCTAAGATAGATATGAAAAGTGGATATCACTAGATAAGAATGAGAGAAGGTGATGAGTGGAAGACAACCTTTAAGACAACTGAAGGTTTGTATGAGTGGCTTGTTATGCCATTTGGCTTAACAAATGCCCCAAGTAATTTTATGAGGTTGATGAATGAAATATTGAAATATTTCATTGGTAAGTTCATGGTTGTATATCTGGATGATATACTGGTCTTTAGCAGGACTAAAGAGGAGCATTTGAGACACCTGACATTAGTGATGAGGAGACTATAGTAGGAGAAGTTGTTGATAAACTTGAATAAGTCCTCTTTTATGAAGACAAATCTCATTTACTTGGGTTTTTTGATCTCTTCAAATGAAATGAAGATGGATCCAAAGAAGGTGAAAGAAATCAAAGAATTGCCATCACCAAGGAGTATGTTTGAAGTAAGAAGCTTCCATGTATTAGCAAGTTTCTATAGGAAGTTCATCAGATATTTTAGTGGGATATGTGCACCAATGATGGATACAGTGAAGAAGAGGCAAAAGTATTTTAAATGGACAGAGGAGGCCGAGAGGAGCTTCAATATACTAACGGAGAAAATAACAGAACGACCAATTATGGTCTTACCAAATTTTTGAAAGACATTTCAACGGAGATGTGATGCAAGTAGAGTTGCAATTGGTTTTGAGCCAGGATAGTAAAACTATTTCTTATTTTAGTGAGAAGTTGAATGAGACTAAGAGAAAATACTCCACATATGATAAGGAGATTTATGCCATAATTCAAGCCCTAAAGAAATGGAGGCACTACCTTGTTCCACAAGAATTTATCTTGTATAGGGAAAACTAAGCTTTACAATTCATAATCAGACAGGAAACACTGAATCATAGACATGCAAAGTGGATTGAGTTTATGCAGAATTTTACTTTTGTCATAAAACATATTGTTGGGAATGCTAACAAAGTTGTTGATGCATTAAGCAGGAGATGTTTGATTCTGCAGGAGTTTCAGGTGAAGACCTTGGGGTTTGAACACCTGAAGGATATGTATTATGATGATCCGGATTTCAAGGAAGAATACAAAGCATGTGAAAATATTGTGCTGAGAGACAAGAGGCAGTGGATAGAGTATATGATTCAAGAGGGATTGTTGTTCAAGGGCAATCAATTGTGCATACCAAAATGCTCAATGAGGGATAACCTTTTGAAGTAAAAACATAGTGGAGGATTGGCTGGACATTTCAAACATGATAAAACATTTGCACAGTTGAGCAGTTCAAACTATTGGCAAGGTATGAGAACATAAGTGATAAAATTTGTGAACATATGTAGAATATGCCAACATGCAAAGGGTAAAAGACAGAACACTGGATTGTATCAACCATTCCCAATACCATAGAGACCTTGGGATGCAGTAAGCATGGATTTTGTGTTGGGACTGCCAAGAACACAAAGAGGATGTGATTCTATATTTGTGGTGGTGGATAGATTTTCAAAGATGGCACGCTTTATCCCATGCTAGAAGACTAGTGATGCAACACATATTGCAAATTTGTTTTTCAAGGAAGTTGTGAGACTTTATGGACTACCCAGGAGGATTGGCTTAGACAGAGACACTAAATTTGTTGGTCATTTCTGGAGAACACTGTGGAAGAAGTTGGGGACATATTTGTCCTTCATCTCAGCTTATCACCCTCAGATGGATGGATAGACTGAGGTGGTAAACAAAAGTTTAGGAAAATTATTGAGGAGTCTGGTCATTGAGAATCATAACCAGTGGGATCAGATTTTGCCACAAACAAAATTTGCATACAATGACTCACCAAACAGGAGAACTGGAAAGAGCCCATTCCAAATATTGTATGGAATGCAACCAAGGGGAGAATCTGAGTTTAGAGACTTGCAACAAAGTGAGATCAGAAGTGCTGGAGTAGAATATTTTGTTGCAGAAATGTAGAAGCTCCATAGCCAGATCAGAGGACAGTTGCAGAGATCTAGCCAAGAGTACAAGCATAGAGTTGATCAAAATTGTCGAGAGCTTCAGTTTGAAGTAGGAGATCAAGTTCTAGCACATCTCAGGCAAGAAAGGTTCCCTAGGGGAACACATAACAAGTTAAAGAAGAAGAAGATAAGGCCATGTAAGTTCTTAAGGAAGTTTGATGAAAATGCCTATGACATTGAGCTGCCAAACAATGTGGGCATATCACCCATATTTAAAATTTCATACCTATACCCTTACAGGGAAAATGACACAGAGGGATCAAAATATCAAGAGAATATTCAGTGGGAGAAACAAATACCTATAGCAGAAAAACCACAGGTGGAGAAGATCATTGATCAGAGGATTGGAAAAAAGACCAGGAGGAAGACCTATTTTGAATATCTAGTCAAGAAGAAGGGACACCCAATAGTAGACGCCAGTTGGGAAAATGAAGTTGATATATAGAAGCATGGAAAGTCGTTGCAGGAGCTCATGGACAAGAGTCCATGAAAATTTTTGTCCAGGGGAGTATGATGTAGGAGCATCATTAGCAAGCATGTGTGGCAGGTTGCGGGACAACTCAATGCTTTGGAATCATTTTAGAATATTAAGTGTTGGAGGTTATTGTGAGTTTTGGAGCTGATTGAAAAATGGAAGAAGATCAAACACTTGGAAGTTGAATGATCACGAGTGATCTGGGAGTTTTCACTCCGAGTCTTGAATGTAACTGAACTGAGATAGCAGTTAGGGTTTTGTTTTAAAGTAGATGAGTAGTATATTCAAGTAGATGAGTAGTTGATGGGAACCCTAAGGACCCTCTAAGATAGATAGAGGTTTTGTATGCCCAAATGAGGCTGCTACGAGTTAGTAGGAATTTTTTGAGTTTTTAGTTTTTTTTTGTATCATAGTTGTAGCCTTTACTTTCGAATGAGTATAAAAGAGGAAAATTGATCCAAATGCATGGTGTTGTTACTGTTTGCAATTCCCTATTATTGTTGCTTTCATGAATGAATGAATTTCGGTACGAATATATGAAATTGTGAGATGTTTGCAGAAGTTCCAATTGCATCTCTTCAAATTGAGCCTGTGCAAGGTGTGCACACATTCTACAAGTAGTGCGCTGATGGAATCTATATTGATTCCTAAGCTCATAAGAGATAGCATGAAATTTCCCTTTGCAAGGAGTGTAAAGTGACTGCTGCAAGGTGTGCACAGTCGGCCGCAAGAATCCAAAACTTGCACAAGAATTTGTTGCAAGGAGTGCACAGACCCGCAGCTTGACTAAGTGTCGAAGTGACTCTATAAGAAGTCAAAGGAGAAGAGGGCGAGAAAGCTCCAAAGAGATAGAGGTTTTCAAAAGTGCAGATGAAGTCCAAGAGATGGATTCGTAGGAGGAACAAAGGTTGAGGCCTTTGAATACTTAGAAAATATTCTAAGTTGGAGGAAGTCGAAATTTCAAGAGGAGGAGCGACAGTGGTCGTTGGATCACAACTCAGAGAACCAACCACCATCTGATCAAAGAAAGGTACATGAGTCTTAACGCTTCGCACACGCAGGAGGGTGAACCCACCAAAGTTTCGAAGTCTCGAAGAAATTTGGGGTCATCCATTGTCATGGAGGAAAGGTGGCGCGAGATCCACAACTCTGAAAGTTCGTGGACAAAGAGGAGGTGAAATCACGAAGGCAGATCTTGACTGTTCATTGGGGAGATAGTCGGAGAGTCGTTGATCTGGTTGAAGGAACCAAAATATTGAAACGAAGAGAGTCGTCAATTTGAAGGTGGACATGTAATGTCCCCAAGGCCGAGCCCTGTTGTAAATCATGTCTATGAAGTATAAATCTTGCATTATGAATTGTAATTATGTTTTATAGGTTGGTGAGCCAAGTTTATATAAGTTGGTGGGCTTATGTGTTATTAGGCCGGAGAGCCTAAGTGTTAAGGCCGAGAGCTTGCTTTTGTCTATGTAATCATGCAGAACATTAATAAAAATATAAACACCACTGTGTGCAGACCAACCGCGATGAATGAGTGATCGGGGACTAAGCTTCCATAGAGTGGGTAAGGGATTGGGGGCTGGAAGGTTGGAAAGAGAGGCTAAGTGTTGAGCCTAGGGGCCTAAGTCCTTGGGAATAATATTTTAATATTATTCCAAAAGCCATGTGAAATGTGATGTTTTATCCTATGTTCTTTGGAAGGACGAGTGACTTCCAAATGGGAAGGAACGAGCTTCATGGGTGACAAGTGTCAACCCAAGCACATGCAGTTAAAACTATTGAGTTGAGCCATGATGGGGATTCCTCCTCCATTCTGCGGTCAATTGTTTGAACCAAAAATCCCGTATGACCTCTGCAAGAATACCCTCATGCAACTTGAGGAAAACCAAAAAGGCACGTGTTGATTTATGGAGGAGTCGGTACACCCTCTGTCAAGATCGTTGAGTCTGTGTTTGACCTCCCATTCTCCATCCTTCGTCTGAACTCGCAGGTGTCCATGATCGACCTTTGTTTCGGTGTTTGTTCTAGGGAGTCCTTACCTGAACCGTTAAATCTCTGCGTGGGATCTCCATACACCATCATGCATCCCCGAAACTTGAGCCGTGATTCTGTCCTGTATTGTTGGTTGGGGAAAACCAAATGTCCCATATTTGTTTAGCCTGGTTATGTTGTAGCATCTGTCTATCACCAGTTTTGGGAAGCTTGTGTCTATGTTTCCAGTGGACTGTTGTGATCGTGTAGTGATTGACTGCATGTGGCTTGCGAACCATTGTATGTTCGTGTGGAGCCTCATGGTTTCCCGATTGTGTTGGAAATCGAGTTGAAGGAAATAGGTTGTTTGGCCTGTGTGTAACACTCTTTCCAGGTGAAGGAGTCGACTGGGAAATGGTAGTCTTCTAGAGAAAGTCCAGCACCAGCTATGGAGCTCTAAGACTTCCTGATCTGGCTTGTTGCCGAGACCCAGAGAGGGAGGTGAAGCACTGATGGACTGGGCTTGTGAAGGTGTATACTCTCGGGCAGAACAAGCGTGTGGGGAATGAGAGTCCGTGAGTAGTGGGCATAAGAAGGCATCCTGGGAAGAATCCTTCCAGTTATTCTGTGCATTTTTCCCTGTAACCTCAACCTAGACTAGGATTCCTTGCCTTGGGTGGAGCTTAGTCCCATATCGGGGGTGACCCATTGCTGAGAGTGATGAACAACGTGGTCTAAGGCTGGGAGGTTTGTGGAAGGCCTTCACGTGGTTGGTGGAATTACCATGGTTTCAAATATAAGTATCATCTTATGCATAATATTATGTTTTGCATGCTTGTGATGCTTATATGTATCATGTATTATGTGGTGCATATGATTTATTGTTATTTCCATTAACTTTGAAATGCTAGCAGTAATATTGTGCTTACTCTGAGTTAAATGTGTTTAATATGATTTAAATGCATGTTATTAATTAAGTATGAGAATGATGTTGTTCCGTACAGTAGAGTTTGCCCGGCCAGTGGGTTGACAACCGGGGAGTGTTACAGTATGGTATCAGAGCCTAGTTTCAATGTTGAGCCTGGATGGGCTGGATAAGTGGTCTTTGGACCGAGGTTTTGAGAAGAAATTGTGTCTGGAGGACTAATTTCAGACCTCCGAGTATTTCTGAGTGTCAACGGACTACTTGATCGTGTTACAAAGCTAAGGAGGTGTAGCAGTATTATAAAACTGTAACTGGTGTGGTATATGGCCACAGGGAGAGAGAACTCCACACCATAAGTGTTGGATCCATAGAATATATTCGGGAGGAAAGGAGAACCCTCACGAAAGTCAAATATAGAGAACGTGCACAAGGTTTAAAACCCTTTGGAGTTGCACAAGAGTGTGGAAATCGCGATACACAAAATCTTGAATTTGTTGGGACCATCCATCAGAAAGGATGTGTGGAGAGAAATCAAACTTTCGCTGACTCATGAATTGAAATGGTCTAAGGGTGAGTTCGTGAGAATTCATGAAACATGAATTCACGATTGGATCACAACCGAAGATTTGGAGTTGCTGCATCGTGAACTCCCAGTTCATGAAACTCTGAAAAGATTTGGACTGTTAGATCCAAATCATTGAGGATCGTTGGATCTCGTACAAGAACTCACATATTGAAATTCAGGGATTGAAGTGACAAAAGATTTGGAGTCCCTGCATCGTGAACTTCCGGTTATAGAAAACCCGAAACCCCGAAATCCCAAAACGATCTACACCGTAGATTGTAGGAGAGGAACTTGACCATTGGATCAAGTAGAAGAATAGACCGTAATTTCATAATTTTGGCAAATGGAAGTTCGAGATCTGTAGATGCATGAACTCTTGATGCTTGAAACTCCGAAATGAAAAGTAAAAGTAGTGGGGCCCTTGACATCACTAGGAGTGAGGTGGACCTTCTTAAGGAAACCATGTGTCACTACCTTGGTGGACGACAGTTGTGCTGTGGGCCTGGAGGGTAAGGAAATCAAATTTTCGGAAGTCGAGAGTTGGAGAGGGAAGTGAGTGCGAGAAACTCTAGGACCAAAACCCTGAAACCCCAAAGCCCTGAAATCCCAAAACCCAAAGTTTCATTTGGAGAGCCTTGTAGCACCTAGAAGTTTAGTGTTTGATCATGGCCTATGGATGCATGGGTTGGGGACTAAGAAAACAGGGGCTATCGCCAGAAATTGCAGAGCCAAACAGAGCTTAGAAAATGTGTGGAATCGAAACGTTTTCTTATTCGCGTTGGTTTATGAATGTTGTAGTTTTATTAAGGGTTTAAGGCCTAAAAAACTTCAGTTCACTGCACGTTGTGTGTCCAGAGTTCAATGAGTGTCAGGACAACCATGAATCTATGTCGAGTATAGAAATGGAAGAGGTGTTGATTGCCTCCAATTCAGAGAACGAAAGAGAAGGAAGGGATGTCAACTTGGGAGTCGAAGGATCGAACTCCAATGGGAACGGAAGAGAATTGGATAAGGAAGGGCATGTGATGAAAATCACTGAAAGATTTCAGAAATATGCCTAGGCTCGCCGAGTCGATAGTTGAAATCTCATGAGGGTCAGGGAATAGTAGGGTCAATTGAAAGGAAATTGGAAAAGGAGAGTGACACAAGAAAAACAGGGAGTCTCAGGACCCCTGAGAGAAAAAGAAGATCGAGGAGTGGTAGCAGACATCATCGTCACTCACCAAAGCATTCTGATAGGGAAGCACACAGTAGTTCAAGCCCATCCCCTACCAGAAAACACCAAATATCTGGAGTGGATGAATTGAAAGGGGAGATGAACAAGATTAAGCCTCCTACATTTGATGGAGAACATAAGAATGAGGAAGATGTCGAAACATGGTTGCTTGGCATGAGGAAATATGTCCAACTGTAGAATTATTCCTCTCATGCAGAAGGCAGGATTGCCATGTATCAACTGAAGGGAAATGCATCCATGTGGTGGGATCAACTTGTGCAGGTGTAGCACGTTAGAGAGAAAGATATCACATGGAAGGAATTCAAGAGGTATTTCGAGAGGAAATACTTAGCTAAAAGATACTATGACGAAAAGATGAAGGAGTTCTTCGAACTCAAGTTGGGAAGCATGATCATTGATGAATATGAACAAAGGTTTTTGGAATTACTGAAGTATGTTCCATTCATCAAAGATGAGGCTGTCAAGATTCAGAGGTATCTGATTGGACTACCACCTCCCGTTGGTGACAAGATTCAGTATGCTGACCCTAAGACTATGGAATAAACAATAAGAAGAGCGAAATGCTTATATGAACAACAAAGAGAAAAGCCTACCTTTCGAAAGGCCTAGGTTGACCAGAAGAAGTTTAATAAAGAACAGAGGCAGGAGGGAAACAAACCTCCCTTTTTCAGAAATAGTCCTCAAGGACATCCATTGTTTAGAGAGCCAAGAATGGTTGAAGTGGGAGAACAAAGGCTAAGACAGAAGCCCATTCAATGTTGGGGCTATAAAGAGAACCACAAGTACAAATATTGTCCCCATAAAAATGGCAAGGCAAGAGATGCCCATAGTGGAGAACATGGGAAGTCTAATGTCAAGGATCTATGTGGCCCTGGACATCAAGCAAGCTAAATTTCAGGCGCACATGATTGAAGAGGAAGGTATGATTAACAACCAACCATTTATTATTTTAATTGATTCGGGGGCTAGCCATAGTTATATAGACCCTAGAGTGGTGGAAAGTTTGCATTTATCAAGAAGAAAACATGAAAAGTATTGGTTAGTGCAGTTGGCTACAGGAACCAAGAGGAAAGTCACTGAGTTGGTTAAGTCCTTTCCGGTGGAAATGAAGGGATTGAGCACGAAGGTTGAATTGAATACTCTGCCTTTAGGCTCTTATGACTGTTTAATTGGGATGGACTAGTTGGACCAGCACCATACACTCCTGGACTATTGTAACAAGGAATTTACATGCCTGGATGAGGAGGGGAATCGAAAAATAGTCCAAGGAATTCCCAGAGCTATGGTTGTTAGAGAAATATCAACAATGTAGTTGAATAAGTGCTACAAGAAAGGTTGTCAATTGTTTGCAACCCGTGTGGAGGAAGCTTCCAAAGATGAAGTCTCAAATATTGGAGACCATGTGGCACTAACAGAGTTTGAAGATGTATTTCAGGAGGTAGCCAGACTACCTCTGAAGAGAGATATCGATTTCTCTATAAATTTGATGCTTGGAGAAGCTCTAGTGTCGAAAGCTCCTTATAGAATGAGTACGCCAGAGATGAAAGAGTTTCAATTGTAGCCTAAAGAGCTTCTAAAGAAGGGGTACATTCACCCAAGTGTTTCACCTTGGGGTGCCCCAGTCCTATTTGTGAAGAAGAAGGAAGGGACGTTGAGGTTGTGCATTGATTTCAGACAGTTGAACAAAGTAACTGTCAAGAACAAGTATCCTCTGCCGAGGATCGACGATATTTTCGATCAGTTGAAAGGTGCAAAAATATTTTCGAAGATAGATCTCAGATCGGGATATCACCAGGTAAGATTAAAGGATGAGGACATCAACAAGACCACCTTTAGAACAAGGTATGGTCATTACAAGTTCACAGTGGTACCATTTGGGCTGTCGAACACACCTGCTGTTTTTATGTGCTTGATGAATGGTGTATTCAGGGACTATCTAGAAAAGTTTGTCATAGTCTTCCTGGATGACATTTTGGTGTATTCCAATTCAGAGGAAGAGCATGAAAAACACCTGAGGATGGTGCTGCAAGTGTTGAGAGAACACCCATTGTATGCCAAGTTGAGCAAATTCTTGTTTTATCAAAGGAAGATTCATTACTTCGGGCACATTATTTCAGAAGAAGGGATCACCGTGGATCCTGAGAAGGTTGAGGCCATCATAGAATGGTCAGTGCCAAGGAATGTGGCGGAAGTTAGATCCTCTATGGGTCTAGTGGTCTATTACAGAAGGTTTATCACATGGTTCTCAAAGATAGCTCACCCTATCACTTCCTCGCAGAGGAAGGAGAAAAAGTTTCAGTGGACTGAAGAGTGTGATAAAAGTTTCCAGCGATTAAAGCAGTTGTTAACCAGCACTCCAATCTTGAGGATTGCAGATCCAAATGTGGATTTCATAGTATGCACTGATGCATGCAAAGAAGGACTGGGAGGAGTTCTCAGTCATAATGGATTTGTAATATGTTATGAGTCCAGGAAGCTGAAAGAGATTGAAAAGAATTATGCCACTCACGATTTGGAGTTGGCAGCAATCGTTCACGCTCTGAGGAAATGGAGACATTACCTCATGGGAAGGAGATTTGAATTGAGAACAGACCACAACGGTCTGAAATATTTGTTTGATCACCCAACCTTAAACGCTAGACAAAGTAGGTGGCTGGAATTTCTATGTGAGTACAACTTTGAGATCAAGCATATCAAAGGAAAGGAGAATAAAGTGGTTGATGCACTTAGCAGGAGGGTGCATGAATTACATGCTACAACCATTAGAATGTATCGGACTGATATTAAAAGCAGAATTTTGGAGGCTGCAAATGTAGATCTGTAGTATAGAGAATTGGTAGCCATGCTACAACAGGATAAGATGCCACAGAAGATGGAAATTTATAAATTGGAAACCGATGGAATACTGTTGTATAAGAACATAATTTTTATACCCAATGTCCAGTGATTGAAACAGATGATTTTGCAGAAGATGCATAATGTGCCTTATGCAGGGCACCCTGGATATTAGAAAACAGTAGAAGCGGTCAAGAGCCATTACTTTTGGCCGGGTATGAAGAGAGAGATCGTTGAATACATCGCCAGATGTATGGAGTTCTAGAAATTTAAAGGTGAGCATAGGTACCCAGTAGGGTTGCTGCAAACTTTACCCATTCCTGAGTGGAAGTGGGAAGTAGTAACAATGGAATTTATTATGGGATTGCCCAGAACAACCAAGCTGCATGATTCGATCATGGTGGTGGTGGACAAGCTTACAAAAGCTGCCCATTTTATTCCACTGAAAACTAGTCACAAGGCAACAGATGTTGCTAATATTTTCCTAAAGGAAGTGGCACAATTGCATGAAATTCCTAAAACAATTGTGTCTAACAGAGACCCGAAATTCACCTCGAATTTCTGGAAAGGATTGTTCAAAGGATTCAGAACGAATCTGAACTTTAGTACAACTTATCATCTTGATTCTGATGGATAGATAGAGAGGTTGAACAGAGTAATAGAAGACATACTGAGAATGTATGTGATGGACAATCCATCAAGATGGGAAGACTACCTGGACTTGGTAGAATTCGCCTACAACAATGGGTATCATGCATCGTTGAAGATGAGCCCATTTGAAGCACTTTATGGAAGAAAGTTCAATACTCCAGTGAGCTGGGATAATCCAACTGATAGAGCAGTAGTTGGGCTAGAGTTTCTCAAGGAAATGGAGAACCAAATGATAAAAATTAAGCAGAATTTGAAAGTTGCCTAGGACAGGCAGAAACGTTATGTTGATAAGAATAGAACCCATAGAGAGTTCAAAGTGGGTGATCATGTTTTCCTGAAAGTGAAAGCTAACAAGAGTTCCCTGAAGCTGGGAAGTTGCGCCAAGTTGGCAGCCAGATTTTGTGGGCCATTTGAAATCCTGGAAAGGATTGAGCCAGTTGCATATATGCTTGCATTACCTGCATCTATGACTGTACATAATGTGTTTCATGTTTCATTTCTTAAGAAATATATACCATATGGTAATCGTTTTATCGATTGGAATGTGATTAAGGTGGAACAAGAAGGTGTCCTGCAAGTGCATCCTGTGCGCATATTGGATAGGAAAAACAAACAGCTCCGTAATCGAGCTATAGGACTTGTAAAGGTCTAGTGGACCTGGTACGGTCCTGAGGATGCAACATGGGAGCATGAAGATGTTATGTGGGTAGAGTACCCACATCTTTTTGAAAATTTAGAAAATCTTGTAGATGCAGTGTAAAGTTGCACTGAGGACAATGCAAAAATAAGGGGAGGGGATTGTAATGTCCCCAAGGCCAAGCCCTATTGTAAATCATGTCTATGAAGTATAAATCTTGCATTATGAATTGTAATTATGTTTTATAGGTTGGTGAGCCAAGTTTATATAAGTTGGTGGGCTTATGTGTTATTAGGCCGGAGAGCCTAAGTTTTAAGGCCGAGAGCTTCCTTTTGTATATGTAATCATGCAGAACATTAATAAAAATATAAACACTGCTATGTGCAGACTAACCACGATGAATGAGTGATGATGGACTAATATTCCACAGAGTGGGTAAGGGATTGGGGGCTGGAAGGTTGGAAAGAGAGGCTAAGTGTTGAGCCTAGGGGCTTAAGTCCTTGGGAATAATATTTTAATATTATTCTAAAAGCCATGTGAAATGTGATGTTTTATCCTATTCTCTTTGGAAGGATGAGTGACTTCCAAATGGAAATGAATGAGCTTCATTGGTGACAAGTGTCGACCCAAGCGCATGCAGTTAAAATTGTTGAGTTGAGCCATGATGGGGATTCCTCCTCCATTCTATGGTCGACTATCTGAACCGAAAATCCTGTATGACCTTTGTAAGAATACCCTCATGCAACTCGAGGAAAATTGAAAAGGCCTGTGTTGATTTAGGGAGGATCCGATACACCCTCTGTCAAGACCATCGATTCTGTGTCTGACCTCCCATTCTCCCTACTCCGTCTAAACTCGCGGGTGTCCATGATCGACCTCTGTTTCAGTGTTTGTTCTATGGAATCCTTACCTAAACCATTAAGTCTCTGCATGGGATCTCCATACACCCTCATGCATCCCCAAAACCTGCGCCGTGAGTTTGTCCTGTATTGTTGGTTGGGGAAAACCAAATGTACCGTATTTGTTGAGCCTTGTTATGTTGTAGCATCTGTATGTCACCATTTTTGGGAAGCCCATGTCTTTGTTTCCAATGGACTGTTGTGGTCGCATAGTGCTTGACTGTGTGTGGGTTGGGGACCATTGTATGTTTGTGTGGAGCCTCGTGGTTGCCCGACTGTGTTGGAAATCGAGTTAAAGGAAACAAGTTGTATGGCCTATGTGTAACACTCATTCTAGGTGAAGGAGTCTACTGGGAAGTGGTATTCTTCTAGAGAGAGTCCAACACCAGCTACAGAGCTCTAAGACTTCCTGATCCGGCCTGTTGCCGAGACCCATAGAGGGAGGTGAAGCACTGATGGACTGTGCTTGTGAAGGTGTATAGTCCCGGGTGGAACAGGCATGTGGGGAATGAGAGTCTGTGAGTAGTGGGCGTAAGAAGGCATCCTGGGAAGAATCCTTCCGGTTATTCTGTGTAGTTCTCCCTGTAACCTCAGCCTAGACTAGGATTCCTTGCCTTGGGTGGAGCTTAGTCCTATCTCAGGAGTGACCCACTGCTGAGAGTGATGAGCAATGTGGTCTAAGGCTGGGAGGTTTGTGGAAGGCCTGCACATGGTTGGTGGAATTACCACAGTTTTAAAGATAAGTATTAGCTTATGCTTAATATTATGTTTTGCATGCCTGTGATTCTTATATGTATCATGTATTCTGTGGTGCATATGACTTATTGTTATTTCCATTAACTCTGAAATGCTAGCAGTAATCTTGTGCTTACTCTGAGTTAAATGTGTTTAATATGATTTAAATGCATGTTATTAATTAAGTATGAGAATGATGTTGTTCCGCACAGTAGCGTTTGCCCGACCAGTGGGTTGACGGTCGGGGAGCATTATAGAACACGTGGCGATGGATCATGAACTTTGGAGAAATCAATTCGATAGTTTGAGATTGAAATTTGAAACTCCCAAATCCTGGAGATCCGAAGAGCCAAAGTGAATCTCAATCATTAGATACAGAGGACAAGTGGCGTGAATATATGGATTCCGAGTAAAGACCTGAAGTAAACGTCGACCGTCAGATTGTTCTAAGTAGATCTGAATTGTCAGATCTAGAGAATAGGTGGCACGAATCTGTGGATTCCGGGTAAGGCCCAAAGCAAACACTAATCGTCGGATCTTCCGAAGTAAACCCCCATCGATCGATTCAAGAGGACGCATGGCAGAATTCCATGTATTTCGAGGAGAGTAAAGTTTGAGACTTGAAAAACTTGAAGTCCGAAGACCCGCAAAGATCACAGTTGTTGATTGAAAGGGACAAGTTGTCAGCAGATCTTCCGCTCCGAAAGATTTCCCTGCGAAGGAAGACAAAGTTTGAGAGTTGAGAATTTCGAAATCCGGAATTCTGAAACGATCACATCCATCGATTTGGGAGAGGTAGATCTGAACTGTTGGTTTCCAAGAGATAGATCTCAATCATCCATTTAGAACCACCGTCAAGATTGTGAGATTGATGGTCACCTCGCATTGCGGGGATAGAAGGTTCTCGAGCTTTAAAAATAGTCAAGGCAGGCTGCAATCGAGACCATGGTTTTGGCAAAAGGGCACGTGGTGGCTCAAAGTGAATTGTGGGGCGAAAAGTAGTTTGGTTCCAAACCACCTTTGAGCGTGCCCACAATCGCGTGTTTGCAAGAGGTTACCGCCCAAGGTCACATCTAAGGAGGAGCCAAGGAAAAGGAGCTAGCGCCAACTCTAAGATTTTGCTGAGCGGAAAGGGGAAGGTCCTGGGTATCATAATACCTACACTAGAAGCCGAAAGGACCTGTGTTTGACCAAGAGGTGAGACTATCAAGGTCTCAAGAGTCGTTTGACTTAGGAAACTGAAGATCCTTGACCGGGAGGTCGCACAACCCTTAGGAGAGAAGGGGGTTTGTATCAGCTTTCTTTCTGACAAGATAAGAAGAATGCAAATTCTGGAAACAAGGTTTTCTAGGCAGAAGGGACAATCTCAAATGCTTAGGGAAATAGGGGCTTGCAAGAAAATGATGAAAATTCCAGCATAAGGATGCATTTATCCGTTATGTTTTTCCTCCACCCCAAGGCTCTATTTTATACTCCATTTTGATGGTTGGAGTCATTATGTATGGGCTACAGGAAGTTAGAAAACCAAGGATTCCGTTAAATCCACCCAAAATGCCAGTAATTATTATTATTTTGAGCCAAAATAACATGTACATGGGTTCCTAACTAGCAACTAGCATATGCATGTAGGATACCTTGAAGAGAGTCACGTACATCTAGAAAAATGGGGTTTTTAAAGATATTTTAAGGAGGAAAAAGGGGATTTTGGTCCTACAAGTAGGGAGGCCAATGAGTCATCTAGAGCATATGTGGTGGAAAATGATGTTATAACAATGTATGATCACTAGTTATAGACTATAGTGTTAAGGTTTGTTCCAAGTGCAATGGTGTTGAGTATGTACTCAACAAGTTCAAACAATCATGGTGCTCATAATAAAGAAGTGTGCAAAGGATCATTAGAAATATTCTTGGGAAAGTGTTGAAAGGTCAAAGAATCAACAAGAGAAATGGGGGTATTTTGTTGTTGTTGCTCAAAGGAAGATGGTCGCAATGAGGAAAGATCAAAGCGGTTTTGTGTGCATTGTTTTTTCCCACCATGCATTGGTTATTGTCATGGTGGGGTGTGGTCACTTAATTCATTTCTTTTCTTCTGAAAACAATATTGTAACTTTATTTTCTTGCATTGGGATATTGGAACTAAATAGGAACTCACAAGGTGTACCCATAGTTAGATTCAATTGAAAGCTACTATTGAAGCATTATCATAACTTCTGCAAATTGGTGACCCATGCCTTGCGCAAGTGATGGAATAGTACAAATGACATCTACAATACTTTACTTGGAGAAATATAATGTTTCAAAACAAACAAAGTTCCATTTGAAAGTGTTTAGAAAAGATAATGGAAGATGGGGTTCCCAATCTTGGGAATGAATTCCAACTCTTAGTTTTATTTGTGAATGTGTTGGTGAGGTTTGGTTAGATGAGAAGAACCAACAATTTGAGGAAAATCGATGCTTTCTTAATGAAAATTGTTCTAAGGAAAATTCGACAAACTAGGATAATGTTTTCAATGTCCTTCCTCCCTGAAAATAAGCAAGATGGTTCTAGTCTAACTCTAATTAAACTGACATTTACCATAAATACTAGAAACATGGAGAAGATTTATAGCTTCATCAATCACATTCATTTTCCTAATATTTTCATTCAAAATCTCATTTATGACCATTGAAATATTAAGTTTCCCTATGATATATATATATATATATATATATATATATATATATATATATATATATATATATATATATATATAT
>ML798251.1:320718-332929 GCA_009831015.1 Picea engelmannii | reverse complement strand
TCAATTTGAGAAAATCCTTTGGCAACTAATCGAACCTTATGTCTTTCAACACTTCCATCTGATGCATACTTAGTTCTATACACTCGTTTACATCCAACAAGTTTTCTTTCTTTTGAAAGAGGTGCAAGATCCCAAGTGTCATTAGCCATTAAGGAACAATATTCTTCATTCATTGTTGTGTCCCAATTTGGATGGCCAGAAGCTTCTGCAAGTGTTCCTAGATCATGAGTCTCTTGAACTTGATCAAAAATAGAGGAGGCCTACTAGAAATGTTAACGTGTACAATGTTCATATGTAGGATCACTGACAAGATCACCAATTGCTTCTCATGTTTTACGAACCCATCTAGGAAGTGGTGATGTTGGTTTAGGTTCATGTTCGACAGACCCAATGAGAGGAAGGTGGATTTTCATCCTTGTTGTCATCATCTAAAGAAGAAACCAAAATAGGATCACAAATAGAAAACTTGGGAATAGAAGATGGAAAAAACATTGAAGATGGCTCGCAAGGCGAAGATGGCACAAACGTTGAAGATGGATCGCAAGCCAAATATGGCACAAATACTAAATTAAGTTCAAAGGACGAAATATCATCATCAAACTTAACATCTCTCATAGTAATAATTTCATTGGAATGAGATTGAAAAAGTCTATAACCTTTTACATCTTGAGAATATCCACCAAAAATGCATTTCTCACTTTTAGGTTGTAATACTTTCATTTTCTCATGAGGAATCGAAGCCCATGCTTCACTACCAAAAACATGAAAGTGGCTTACATTTGGTTTAATTTTACTCCATGCTTCCTCGATGTTACATCTTTTAAAATTTTTGTGGGAGTGCGATTAACTATATAATTCAACACAATTAATTACTTCTGCCCAAAAATGAGGACTTGATCCCTTAGATTGGATCATACAATTTTCAATTTTCTTTAATGTGTGATTATTTCTCTCAACAACACCATGACAAATATGGTGTATATGGAGTATATGGAATAATATCTTACATTTAAATTCCCCCTATGGAGTGTAGTAAGTTGTAAATTATTTAGCCCCATGGGATAACACATATGGTAAGTTGTAAATTATTTTGAACCTTTGATATATATCTTCCACCGTGTTGATAGTATGAAAAAGGAAGACTTTCATTTTTATTTTTTTTAGCTTTGATATATCTCTTCCCGAGCATGATAGTGTGAAAGGGCGTGTTTGAATTTTGAAAATGCAATAATGGATAGTTCGAGACTTTTGGATAATGAAATGAATAGTCATTATCCATCGAATCGACGTGGTGCACATGCGATGGTGATCACTTCAATCTCGAATCCATAAACAAATAAAAAATTGATGGTCCATAAACTTCTAAATAAAAAAGTCAACAGTCCTTAAAAATTCAAAAAATCACGCGGTTTGTGGAAAATTTGAACAATGAAGTCAATAGTCAGCAACCATTCTCATTAAGCCGTACTAAGTTGGGTGATAGGATTAATGAAAATGCGTTGTGTTGCGTTGCGTGTACAAAAATGCAGTGTCTGAACGATGAAGTCAATAGTCGGAAACTATTCACATTAAGTCGTACTAAGCTGTGTGATAGGGTTAATCAAAATGAATTGATTGTATGACACATTTTAAATGACGAAGTCAAGTCAATAGTCAGGAACCATTCACACGTTCACACACTGTGCTGATTTGTGTGACATGATTAATCAAAATACATTCATTGTATGAAAACACAATGTTCCGGCCTTTCGAAAATGAAAGAATTGATGTTCCATAAATTTCTAAATAAAGAAGTCAACAGTCATTCAAAATTCAATCAGATCATTACATATATGGTAGTACTTTATTACATAAAATTCAATGTTTTTAGTTCTCTAGCTTCAACAATAGATATTATGCAAATATGTGTGGTCAAAGGACAAATTAATATGAGGTCAACGAATTATAGATCGTTATAGTCCCTCTATGCCTACGACATGGACTAATAAATTCACTCACTGTGTGAAACTGATGAAATCAATAGTCAGCAACCATTCTCACTAAGTTGGGTGATAGGATTAATCAAAATGCATTGCGTGTATGAAAACGCAGTGTCTGAACAAGTCAATAGTTCGCAACTATTCTCATTAAGACGTACTAAGCTGTGTGATAGGGTTAATCAAAATGAATTGATTGTATGACACATTTTAAACGATGAAGTCAAGTCAATAGTCGGGAACCATTCGCGCATTCATACACTGTACTGAGTTGTGTGATATGATTAATCAAAATAGATTCATTGTATGAAAAGGTGGTCAATATCCAGCCTGCTAGGCAACATTGAATACTACAATAGAAAGTGAACTATTTATAGCAATGTTGCTTAAACGCAAATTTTAAATAACGAAGTCAACAATCAATCGACCATTGAGGTTGTGGAGCTATCACTTCAATAATTGTGGATGCGGGCCTCAATTATTTGGGTTCAAACGAAAACCGAGTGTTTGAATTTTGAAAATGAGATAATTGATAGTTCATTGCTTTTGAATGTAACGATACGTTAATCTAACCATTCATGAGATGTGAATCGTGATAGAGTAGTCTACCATATTTTAACCCTTTGCTAACCCTTTTTTCTTTACATGATGAATTTGGCACTCGAATTTTGATAATGTAATTTTTTTGTTTTGTTTTTTTATAAAAAAACTTAGGACCTGATCATTTGTCGCGCATATTATTAGGAGAAGATGCAGGAAACTTGGATGACATTCTACCAGACGCGCACTTGTTTGTAGTACATATGGTTGATGATTATTTTGCAGACATAATATAGTTCTTGAGTACAAAAGTAGCCCCACTTGACTTTAGATTTGAGCAGAAGAAGAAGTTAGTAGTAAAGGTAGTAGACTATCAACTTATAGCAGGAAATTTATACAAGTTAGGCACAAATGGTATTCTGTGACGCTGTGTATTGGAGCATGAGATATCTATGATTCTATAAGAAGCACATGAAGGAGTTGAAGGAGGCCACTATGCAGGGAAAGAGACCGCTCATAAGATTTTTTGTGTAGGACTTTGGTGGCCTACCCTTCATAAGGATGCTAAGGAATTATGTCAGACCTGTGATGTCTATCATAGAGTTGGGAAGCCTTCCAGAATAGATGAGATTCCATTAGTACTGTAAGTCACATTGCAGGATTTTGATAAGTGGGCATTTGAATTCGTTGAAGTAATCAATCCACTAGCAAAAAGATTAGGAGAAAGATACGTCATCACTGCGATAGAGTACTTGAACAAATGGGACAAAGAAGAACCAGTCATAGATTGCAGCATGAATATTGTTTCACAGTTTTTGTATGAGAATATGGTTACAAGGTTTGGATGTCTAAGAATCCTTATGAGTGATTCAGGTACTCATTTTTTTAATAGGATGATTGCAGCTTTGACAGAAGAATTTCATATTCATCACCAGAAGAGCACACCTTATCATCCTCAGGTAAATGGAATAATAGAAGCATTCAATAAGATCCTAGAGCATGCACTGATGAAGTTTTGTAATGTAAGTCGAGATGACTGAGAATTGAGGATTCCTGCAATGTTATGGGAATATAGGATCACATGTAAGAAGCTGACAAGACACCATTCAAATTAGTGTATGGTCATGAAGAAGTTATGCCTATGGAGTTCATTTTGTCAATTATGCACATTGTCGTGCTTACAGAGCTCACTCATTATGGCACAATACATAAAATATTGTCAGAGTTAGTAGAATTGGAGGAAGATTGTTTTGTCCCCAGATTTCATCAAACAAGTTTAGAAAGCATGTGAAAAAGCATGGCATGACAAACATATTAAACAAAAAAAGTTCCATATGGGAGACTTAGTTTTTCTCTATGACAACAAGTTTTTACAGTTCCCTAGGAAGTTCCAAATGCATTGATTAGGTCCATATGTGATAATGTATATGATATAGGTAGGTGTTTTTCAGTTGGAGAAATTGAATGGGGAAATTGTGGAAGGACGGGTTAACGATAGTCGACTAAAAATGTATAGGGACAGTTGGGCTTCCACACCCTAGTATGAGCACATAATATGTGTACCATAGGATCTGTATTATAGTGTATTATAAAGAAAAAGAAAAGAAGAAAAGCAATAAAAGAGTTTGAGGCAAGAGACAGAAGGTTGAAGTTATGCATTAGGTATTGTTCAAACAGTTAAACCAGTAATGAGATAAACCATCAAGTTTCGCAGAGATGTAGAAAGAGGAGGGAATTGTGTGCATGTAGGAGGATTGAATTGCGAGAAATATCTACGCAGCAGGTGGGAAAATCATTAAAGAACATACATGACGGGGCAAACATTAAAGAGAAAAAATGACGATGAGGTAGTGAAAATGCGTAGTCATAAATGAAAATTGGCAAGAGGATTTTGACAGGATGGAAAATATAGTGTATAATCCATCGTAGGATACGAAGTTGATGAAGAGTTACAACAAGAATTGAATATGAATGCAAGTGGGAAGCATGGCTAGAGAAAACAGGCCTTTTGAATATATTAGAGATTCCACATTTTTGTAGGAGCGTAGAGCTCAACATCTGCGTCAAGTTATTATTAAGATGCATCCATGGAGGATTTTAATGGTTGGATAGACATATGTCAATAGACACTCAAATCATTGTGTGGATCATCCGGTTATAACCATCAACAAGGGAAGACCCACTACCATTATTCACAGACAAATATAAGGATAAATCCTTAGCGGAGAAGATGAAGGATAAGTATGACACACATAAAGGAGTGTGTGGTTTGGACATTATAAGTATTAATGATGATACTATCAGGTTCATGATGCAGGTAATGGCTTGCAAGTTGTTGAGGAAATGTCACAAATATCAAGTAATAACAGGTGTAATAGAAACAACTAAGAAGTGTGTTGCAAGAGTACAAATGAACTGGGCGACTTTCTTGGTAAACCAATTATTGTGGATTGCAGGGAGGCACAAGATAAACGAAAAAAATTCCATTATGCACGGCTATTGATACTGATTTCATTAGTGGCTTGGAGGGATCCGAAAGACACTCAATTTATGGGAGTTGTGAAGAAACCATGTTTGAAAACAAGATATGTGAACTTGTGGCATATTTTGCACAAGGAAAGACAGTTGGATAATAACATCACTTTCTATGTTTACAAGAAGATAATTCGGTAGAGAATTCAGGATACACCATGCATACTATTGCAGGTAGTGGAAGCATATAAGGAGATTGCACATTTTAAAGCAAGAAGACACCATATGTATATCCAAGCCAAGAGGGACCCGAATTAGCAGTGGTTGACGACCAAATACAAGTTGACAGGAGATGACGTTGGAAAAATTATAGAAGATTGGGAGGAAGAATGGAAAACTCCAGTACCAAAAATGGAGCATCCATAAACAAAACCACCAGAGAATGATCTAGAAGAATAAGAAGAAGAGCACGAAGGAAAAGGAAATGGAGACACATAGAAAATAGTACCGCGGCCTGGAGAGAAGAGGAAAGAACATGATAAGGGGAAATTAGTACACCAACACAAGAAGAGGAAAGCATTCAAGGAAGTGGCCACCCAGGACCTGACAGAAGATGACCTAGAG
Organism: Picea engelmannii; assembly: GCA_009831015.1. Taxonomy (NCBI): domain Eukaryota; kingdom Viridiplantae; phylum Streptophyta; class Pinopsida; order Pinales; family Pinaceae; genus Picea; species Picea engelmannii. Next base: position 327,317 of record ML798251.1, on the reverse strand, counting down.
AAAATAGGATATCAAATAAAGGAAGTGACAGATGAAGCATTTCAGCACACGATGTAGAAACAAGAGGAGATACACACATGTGTGCAGGAGCAGATAGATTCATTACGTCAGCTTTTGGAAGCAACCAAAATAGCACCAGATCAAAGGACAGAGGAAGAACAGATGGAGAGTACACAGAATATTACATAAGAAAGATCATCGACCTCTTATCCATCAGAAGTATCAGAAGAGCACTGAATGATAAATATTTCACCAGGGGCTATAGATTTCCCCTCAATAGAGATGCATGAGCAAGCATAAGCATTAAGTCATATTGACTTAGTCTTGTCACAGTTGTCGATGAATGTATTAAAGGGTTTGAAAATAAGTGTTACACAGGAGATAAATTTGTGCCCAGATTCGACGATGATGGAGTTGACCAAAGTGACAAATGATAAGGCAACATTGCATATAGAATACAATAAATTTATGATGGAGAGGTATGAGGCTGAACAAAAAGAAGAAAGGCTAGAACAAGCAATCCATAAGGTTTATAGAGACATTATGGAGGTCCTCATGGAAGTAGATTCTCCATTAGAAGAGAAGTGTTGAATATTAGTGAATCCATTCTGGGCTTTCGTGTGAATATAGTATAATTAGAATCATTCACTACACCAAGCACTCCACCTGAGGAAAGGGAGAAAGGGGAGAAGACAATGATGAAAATAGTGGAAAGTATCAAGAGTTTGGAGGAGGAGTGTGCCAAGTTGTATGAAGTGAGAAGACAAGTATGGAATCAACTAACAAAAGATGCAGAGTTGCAAGGAATAGAACAGAAGTTGCAGGCTGCACTAGAGAAGGTGCAAAATTTTAAGGAGACAATTAACACTCTACCACCAACAGAAAATATGGTTGCAATCGCACAAAATAGGAAGTTGTACTTATACATGAATTGTTAGGGACCTAACCCCTCACATAGGTAGAATAATCTATTTCCATGTAATAAAGGTCAATATTAATAAGGCCTATCAATAAGGAAGAGTAATTCAAATGTAAGAAGACGTAATAGAAGCTTCTGTTTCTAGAAGGATATTCCTCTAGATTGTTCTTTTGATAGACATATTTAGAATAAATAGGAGTCTAGGGTATGATAAGTTTTGTCTTGGATATTATTGTAATAGAGCTCTACTCTGCTGGAGGTTTCCCCCTCGAAGAGGCAAGTGAACATTTCTCTCAGTAATCAAAGTGCTCTTTCTAGTGTTATTCTGGTATTATCTTGGTAACCCCTTGTAACCCCTGTTGGTACCCCTTCAAGTGGGAGTGCATCAGACAACACTTGTATACGGATCATCTTGGATCTCCTGAAGCCCTCCATAGATAAATCAATCTACCTCCTGACTGTTATAGTGTCACTGGGAACAAAACTTGAGAAGATACTCTCTAGTACCAGGGTAGTCGGGTAGTACTGATAAGGGCATGGTCTAGCCTCCTTAGTTGGTGCCCTGAGATATTGGGCCAAGTACTATTGTTGGACCCCACACGTATATCAAAGATCTATAGCACAGGGAAAAATCTTGTCTGTAGAACCCTTGAATACCCTAAATCTTGGGACGGAAACAAAAACATAACAAAAAACATCTATTGCTGGGAAATTGTGTCTCCTTCATTCAGATTGTGAAATTACTACACATTTCTTCCTATTAAGCATTTGGGCATTTCATCACTGCAATATTCTTCAGATTGGAGTATAACTCTGTAGTAGTAACAAAAAAAAAAGTCTGGATAGTGTTGGCACCATTATTTGATACCTATCTCGTTGGATTTCTCTCTTCTCCCTTATCACAGTCATACCTATCATTTTTCAACAATTTTTTTTTCTCGTGGACCCGACACCCTTCCAACACCCTTATTTGGGCTTTACCCCATTGGATTCAACTCGTCTCCCTAATCATTTTGATACACTTCACCCATAACCCATTTTCTTTGTGGTCCCACCCACCCCTTTTTGTGTTCCCTCTTCATCATGGCCTGCACCCGTAGCCAAGACTTGGAAGCTCACTTCAATGCCTTGCACTCTAATTTCACATAAACCCAACAATAAGTGAGACAACTCAGTACCAATATTTCCACCGTCAATAAAAACATGCATTCCTCCATCAACGACAAAGTAGAGGACCTCAAACAAGACCTTGTTACCTAGCTTGAATTCATCACTACGATGATCTGCGCCAAGCTGCATATCCCTACAGATCTTCCCTCATCTAACCCACCTTTGCAAACCGAAGGTGAAACTTCCTCTCATTCCCAAAATTTTTAGCCCCATCACTTTCAACGTGACCTACGCCTTCCACGTGTGGATGTGACCACATTTGATGGTTCGGATCCCACTAGTTGGGTAACTCAAATGGAACATTATTTCTCTTTGTATGGAATTACAGATGAGTTGTCCAAACTCCGATATGGTGTTCTCCATCTAGATCAAGAACGTTGGCAATGGTGGCAATGGATAAAAAATCCATGCCAAGGGTATGTGGCTTGGACACACTTTGTGGTAGAGCTTTATGAACGCTTTGACACTAACACCAACCATTTAGGTTGTTTGACCAAGTTGAAACAATATGGCATAGTGGAAGACTTTATAGCTGCTTTTGAGCAATTGGATTTTCATATAGAGGGCATGTCTAATGTTTTTTTCTGAGAATGTTTTATGAGTGGCCTCAAGGATGAGATTCGTACCCATGTCCTTGTGGATTGGCCTCAAAGTTGGGTGGATGCTACTAAAATAGCTAAGGAAGCACAACAAGTTGTCTCTTCTCAAAACCGAAAACCCTCCTTTATTCCTCGTACTAAACCAATCACTCCCACTCCTCCTTCTACTCCACTAAAGATCCGGAAATTGACTAGGGCTGAAATGGCTGAACACCAACTCAAAGGCCTTTGTTGTAATTGTGATGACAAATATTTTTCTGGGCAGAAATGTAAGGAACAAATGATTTTTATGGCCATCTCAGAGGATTTTTTGGAAGATGATGTTGAGGCTCCCCTTGCGTCCATGTCACCTGAACCCACTGACATGACCCCTCCCTCAGACCCTCCCAAAGTAGAACCAGTCATTTCCCTAAATTCTTTCACTGTCTTCTCTGCTCCCCAAACCCTTAAGCTAATTGGTTTCATTAAGCATAGGAAGGTCATCATTCTTGTTGATAGTGGAAGCATCCATAATTTTATTCATCATTGCATTGCCCAAGAAACTAATTTCTATATCTGTGTCGTCAATAATTTTCAAATCATGATTGTCAATGGCAGGTCCAAGAAATGTGGAGGGCGTTGTGAAAATGTGCATCTCCAAATTGTTGAGTACCACATGAAATCTCATATGTTTTCTATCGACATGGGCGATTGTGACATTGTGTTGGGTGCAAAATGGCTTAGGACTTTGGGTCACATTCTCATGGATTTTAAGGAATTAACCATGGAATTCGACCAGGAGGGCCAACAATATAAGTTCCAAGGAATCACCGTCAGTTCCCCAGAGATCATCAGTTCCCATCGCATGGAAAAGATGCTAAAAAAAGGTCATTATGGCATTATTTCCCAACTCCATGCCATACAAGCCATTGAGACACCCTCTGTTCCGCATGACCTCCAATCCATCCTCTCTAAACATCAAGTGGTTTTTTCCACTTCCCAGGGATTCCCTCCTTCCCATGGTGTTCATGATCATTCCATTCCCCTTGTCCCAGGAAGCCTTCCTCCCAATATCCATCCCTATCATCATCCCTTTTCCCAAAAAAATGAAATTGAGAAAATTATTCAAGAATTGCTCAACGCAAGTGTTATCCACCCTAGTACAAGTCCCTACTCTTCTCATGTGGTCATGGTCCTTAAGAAAGAAGGTTCTTGGTGCATGTGTCCTCAATTCTGCGCCCTCAACAAACTCACCATTAAAGACAAATTTATCATTCCTGTCATTGATGACCTCTTGGATGAATTGAGTGGCACCCAGTTCTTTACTAAAATTGATCTTCGTTCTAGCTACCACCATATCCATATGAATGAGGAAAACATTCCTAAGACTACATTTAGAACTCATGATGGATACTATGAGTTTTTGGTCATGCCCTTTGGCTTGTGTAATGCTCCCTCCACTTTCCAAAGCCTCATGAATCATGTCTTTAATCCTTTTATCTGTCATTTTGTCTTAGTTTTCTTTGAAGATATCCTCATCTATAGTAAAACCTGGACAACCCATCTTGCTTATGTGGATCGAGTTCTCCATCTACTCTCTCAGCACCAAGTTTCCCTCAAACAATCTAAATATGCTTTTGGTTCCTCGGAAGTCAAGCACTTGGGTCATCTTGTTGGCAAGGCCAGTGTCTGGGAGGATCCTAAAAATATTGAAGCTATGCAAGATTGGCCTCAGCCAAAGACTCTTAAAATATTGTGTGGATTTTTGGGTTTAACAGGTTATTATCACAAGTTTTTTAAGAATTATGGAAATATTGTGGCACCTCTCACTACTCTCCTTAAAAAGAATTATTTCACTTGGACTCCAAAAGTTGCTCAGGATTTTCAAACCTTGAAGATGGCCATGTGCACCACTCTATTCCTGGCCCTTCCTGATTTCACAAAGACCTTTTTCCTGGAATGTGATGCTTCCGGGAAAGGAATTGGCGTAGTCCTTATGCAAGAGGGTCGGCCTTTGGCCTTTACCAACAAACAACTATCAGGGTGACATTTGGGAATGTTGGATATTCTGCATGCCGTGGATATTTGGCACCCTTATCTATTGGGGAAACACTTCCAAATTAAGACAAATCATCAAAGCCTCAAGCATTTTCTAGAACAACACATTTCCTCCCTAGAGAAACAAAAATGGGTGACTAAGCTCTTTGGATATGATTATGAGATCATTTACAAGAAATGAAAAGACAATGTGGTTGTTGATGCACTTTCCATAAAATATGAATATGAAGGGTCCCTTTTTTCTCTCTCCTTCATTATCCCAGATTGGCTCCAAGTTGTTCGCCAGGAATGGCTACACGATCCCAAAAGTTTGCATCTGATACAACAATTGCAGGCCAATTCTCTAGTCTCCCCAGGTTACTCTTGGCTTAATAATGAGCTTCGATACAAAGGTCGTTTGTATTTAAGTAAACAGTCAAAACTTAAATCCACGATACTTTCTGAGCTTCATGCTAAACCCACCGTTGGGCACTTCGGCTTTACCAAAACCTATGACCGGGTCAAACATTTTTTTTTCTGCGATGGTATGAAACATGACATTCACAATTTTTTGGCTGAATGTGATGTTTGTCAATGCAACAAGGGAGAAATAGTCAAATCTCCTGGCACACTACAACCGCCTCTGATTCCCCGTTCTATTTGATGAGATATCTCTATGGATTTTATTGTAGGCTTACCTAAATCAGGAATAAATCAGTCATCGTGGTGGTAGTTGATCGTCTTTCCAAGTATTCTCATTTCTGTGCTCTTCAACACCCATTTATAGCCTCCACTCTGGATCAACTTTTCATGGATCGAGTCTGCAGGCTTCATGGCATGCCTCATTCTATTGTTTTTTATCGCGACCCAACTTTCACTAGCAATTTTTGGCAAGAACTATTCAAGCTACAAGGCACCCAATTGCATCTCAGCACAACTTATCATCCCCAAACTATGCCGCAAGACCTCCAATCCATCCTCTATGATGTAGGACCTCCAATCCATCCTTTGTGCCACATTATTTGCCACTGAGACACCCTCTGTGTCGCAAGACCTCCAATTCATCATCTCTAAAAATCAAGTGGTTTTTTCCACTCCCCAAGGACTCCCTCCTTCCCATGGTTTTCATGATCATTCCATTCCCCTTGTCCCAGGAAGCTTTCCTCCCAATATTTGTCCCTATCATCATCCATTTTCCCAAAAAAATGAAATTGAGAAAATTGTTCAAGAATTGCTCAACGCAGGTGTTATCCACCCTAATACGAGGCCCTACTCTTCTCCTATGGTCATGGTCGTTAAGAAATAATTTTCTTGGCACATGTGTCTATTGTTGGGTATTCTACCCTACTGACTAATAAGCTAGGGCTCTAAACTTATACGCAGAAAATGACCCTTAAGACTTAACTTTTGACCTTCTACCCGTATCTGAAACCTCTTTCTTCACATGCATACAAGAGAAGAATAAACCAACCTTTTTCCGGACGGCTGAAGTAGATCCTCTGTTGAATTTCTTGTCCTTTTTCTCCTGCTGCTCCTTCCACAAAGCTTCCTGCAATCAAACAATACTATGCATGCATGCTACTGATCTATTATAGGGTTAGAGATAAAAACATAAATCAAATATCATAGATGAGATTCATGTATGCGGGACGGAAAAAGTATCTTTTTCATTAACTTCGATATCAATCAACTTACAATGATTTCTGAGGCCGGTCACCGTTCCACGATTCTGATTCTGGGCTCTTCCTCTTCTTTTTGTCCTCCAACTGTTGCTTCTTGAGTTTCTCCTAAAGCTTGAGGCAAAGCTAAAGGGTTGGGACAAAACTGGCTTGGCAATTTGGCAGAGTTCCTTTACTATAATTTTTCCTCCTTTGAATAGTACCCCTACCCCTCCT
>ML798251.1:255998-296672 GCA_009831015.1 Picea engelmannii | reverse complement strand
AATTATATATATATATATATATATATATATATATATATATATATATATATATATATATATATATATATATATATATATATTCCATGTAATGCTTTAAGAATCGTGCATTAACAGGGGCGTTTATGATCTTACCATCTAGATTTTCCAGTAGAAAAGAGTTGTTACCTTCAGAAGATGATATTTTAAAGGGTCCATACCAGATGTGATCAAATTTACCGTTCTTACCCGAATCTTCCTTTCGAGCATCCCACCTTAGGACTAGATCTCCTGGAAGAAAGTTTTTGTTCTTGGCCTTGCGATCAAATAACAGCTTCATATTATCCTGGTACCTCTGCAGCTTTTCATCTATTACATCCCTGTGCTGCTGGACTTCAATTAATTGGTTTATTCTTCTGGTGAGAGGATTTAGCTCTTCCTTCTCATCCTGCCACAACTTCATTACAGGAAGTGCTAAGTTTATTGGTAATACCACATCTGTACCATAAACCATTTGAAATGGTGAGGTACCAATAGATTTCTTCATCCCTATTCGATTTGCCCATAAAGCATACTTTAAATGCAAGTGCCAAGACTTTTTATTTCCCTTTAAGATTTTCTTAATTATGCTGATCAAACTCTTATTAGAAGATTCGGCCAAACCATTTCCTTGTGGATAATATGCTGTAGAATGTCCTAGTACAATGTTATATTTTTGACAAAAAATGATCATTGCCATTGACTTGAAAGATTGAGCATTATCTGTTACTATTTTTCTAGGACATCCAAATCTGGCCAATATATTCTCTTCCAAAAATTCAATAACCATTGAGTCAGTAGCTTTCCTGGTAGGAATGGCTTCCACCCACTTGGTGAAATAATCTGTGGCAGTGAGAATCCACCTATGTTGGGCGCTTGAATGTGGATTTATCTCACCTATGAAATCAAGCCCCCATTGTTGGAAAGGTGCTTCTGTTTTGACTGGAACTAACGGCATAGCTGGTAACTTCTGTTTCCCAGTGAAAAATTGACAAGGGTTACAAGCCCTTACCTTATCATTTACATCAGGGAACAGCTTGGGCCAATAATAACCAACCCTTAAAATTTGGTATGCCGTTTCTCTCCAGGCATGATGTCCTCCACAGACCCCTTCATGAAACTGACTGATGACTTCCTCTGTCTATGATTCAACCAAGAAAACTAAGAGGAAACCAAGTGGGTCTTTCCAGTATATCTTTTTATTAGAAATGCAATATTTAACTGCATGCAATTTCAATGTTCTAGCTTTGGAAGCTGACAATTCATCAGGACATTTCAAAGTTAAAATATATGTTACTATATCTTTATACCAATCAGATGAAACGAATTTATCCTCAATCTTGTTTTCAATTATTTAATCATCGATTTCATTCATATCTATCCATCCTTCTTCCTCTTGAGCGTTGTTCATTCCAAGAGCCCGAAAATTGGATTCAGCTAGCAGTCTAGCTAAACCCTGTCCTTTAACTAATTTAGTTGGCTTCACCTCCAAGTCAAATTCCTGTATTTTTGCAAGCCATCTACCCCTCTTACCGTCACTGTCTGCTTGTACTAAGATATCCTTTACAACGCTGGTAGGTACATATGCAATGATTTTGGAATGTAATACATACATTCTAAAAGACTTCAGTGCTTTAACCATTGCGTAAGCTTGTTTCTCCATTATATTGTATTTAAGCTCAGCGTCTCAGAGGCTCTTACTGAAAAAGGCGATGGGTTGCTCATAACCCTCCTCATTCTTTTGTAGGAGAAAAACAACCAATGTATGTTCTGAAGCGAATGAAAAGATGAAGAACTCCTTAAGATAATCTGGACTTGCTAGTACCGGAGCTTCGCTTATAACTTTTTTAATGTGATCAAAAGATGCCCTTGCTTCTGTCGTCCACTTAACTTCGTTGTTCTTCCTAAGCATATATGTTATTAGTTTAACAATTTCAGCAAAATTAGGAATGAATCTCCTCAAAAAATTTATTTTTCCTAAAAAATATTGAATCTCTTTAACATTTCTAGGAATAGCTAAAGTTTCTATGGCCTCTACTCTTTTCGGATCATTCTTATACCATCTCGGGATACTATATGACCTAACAATTTGCCCTCCTGCATTGCGAAATGAGATTTTTTTGGATTTAATGAAAGACCATACTTACGACATTTTTCAAAAGTTGTTTTAAATGAATAATGTGATCTTCATCTGATTTTGAAAACACAGTAAGGTCATCCAGATATATAACTACAAACTTATCTCTTTCACCAACAAAGGCAATATCCATTGCTCGTTGGAATGTTGCTCCTGTGTTCATTAATCCAAATGGAATTTTATCATACATAAAAGTACCCCAAGGAGTGGTGAATGCAGTCTTTTCCTTATCAGATTCACAAACAACAATTTGGTTATATCCTGAAAAGCCATCAACCATGGACATCCTAGTGGCCCCAGCTACCTTTTCCAGCACGTGATCCATTTTTTGTAGAGGGTAGTTGTCTTTAAGAGAAGATTTATTTAAATTTCTAAAGTCAACGCATAATCTAATCTCTCCATTTTTCTTTCTTACTGGTACTAAATTGGCAACCCAATCAGAATATCTCAAAGGAACAATAATTTTAGCATCCAAAAGTTTTTTAACTTCTTTCTCAATGAAAGGTAATAAGATTGGATTAAACTGTCTAAGCTTTTGCTTGAAGGGTTTTACACCTGGTTTTAGTGGTATTTTGTGTTCTATCACTGAGGTGTCATAGGTTTTCAAATCTTCGTAAGACCATGCAAACACATCTTTATATTTTTTTAATAACTCTGTGTATTTATTTTTATTTTCTACTGACAAAAATTTAGATAATTTGACCATTTTAGGATTATTTACAGTTCCTATGTTACAGTCTTCAACCTCTTCTGGTTAAGGTTGCAGAGTGGTTTTAGAAGGAATATCGTCTTTATTGAAGAGTCTTTCCAAAGGTATCAGACCTTTGGGGATTTGATTATTTTTTAAAACAAGCATCCAGTGATCAGCTATTTTATCATGGAATTCTTTTTCGTCTTCACCTTCTTGCATGATCAAAAAAGGATCATGTTGATTCTCCTGATCATTATATATTTATGAAAATTCATCTACAGATTCGAGAAACTTCCTAAGTTGTTCATCATCTTCAAAAACTTGCCAATGCTGTACATTATCAGGTATGGAAGGCCGATGTCTCATTTGAATATGGTATTTTAAATTAAAAGACGTTGGGGGGTCAAATGTTGAAGCAGCTTTGGCTAAGGCATCGGCCTGTTGGTTTTCGGATCTAGGGACAAAATGGAAATTCACAGAAGTTAAAAAAATTTCAACTAAATGCCATACACAGTTTCTATAAGTCCTTAGCCTAGGATGTTTTGCTTGGTATTGTCGGTTTACTTGTTTTATGATTAATTCGGCATCCCCGAATACTTCAATATTTTTAATTTTCATTTTTTGTGCAGCTTCTAAACCAAGCACTAAAGCCTCGTATTCACATACATTATTTGTACAGTCTATATGCCACTGGAGCCTATAAGAAAAAGCTATTACAAATTGATCATCAGGGGCAATAAAGAGTACTCCAGCTCCAGCTCCGATATAAGAAGAGGCTCCATCAAAAAACATCTTCCATGTGCCAGTACTATATACATTTTCATTTATTTTGTTTTTTGGAATTTTTTCTTCGGTATCTATATTATCTACATCTATCTCGAAATCATCGTCTAACGATAAAATACAGTTTCCTAAATCTTGGTCTGCTATATACACTGGGTGATTTGTAGGGTTTTTAGGGTCACTTACAGTGAATGCCATTCGATTTTCCCTGTATAGACGAGTGAACTGTCTCCAAAAACAGCGATCGTCACGTACGTCATATCTAACTGGATGGATCCTCCAAGTTTATCACCCCAAGATCTAGATAGCAGCATTCCATACTTTGGTGGAATATCTGCAACTACCACATCCATAAGAATGCTTTTAGAGGGTATATGAGCTAAGTTAACCACTAGGTCCTTGATCATTCCTATGTATTTGACCCTCCTAGAATCACAAGAGTACAAATCACCGTATGGTCTAGTGACTTCAAGACCAAGTTTATCCATTATTGCTTTGGGCATGACATTATGTGAAGCTCCAGAATCTAACATACAATTGTGCAAAAGGTGGTAAAAAATAGTAAGTGTGATATAAAAGGGAGCTACAGTATCTTTGGGACCTTCTACATGCGGACCGAAGGATACGATAGGTCTATCGTCTTCTAAATTGATTGTGTCCGCGTGACTTTCTTTTTCAGAAAAATTAATCATTTTAGCTATTTGTTTCCGGTATATTGGATTTTTGGCTAATTCGACAAGGGGTATAGGAATTTTAATCTTGCTTATTTCATTTTCTAAGTTAAAGTTTCCTACAGCCTTGTCGTTCTTAATAGGCGGGGCTTCCATAACCTTTTTCTCATTTTTTCGTTGCGGTGTAACCTTATTTTCTTTTATAGGGGCTTGAATATTTACAGGGTTTTGAATATTTACAGGATTAGTTCCTACTGACTCTAACTGTACAGGTTTATCTGTTATATTTATGTTTGCAGACTGTTTATCTGCAACTTTAGGATTTTCCTCATTAGTATCATTTCTAAGAAAAACCTTTTTCGCTTGAATATTAGGAAGATTTTTATTTCTCGACCTTAGATTATAGCTTCCTTGCAAATCAGCGATGATGTCATCTGCAACACTTTGATTTGCATAATCATCAGTTGCATTGTCATTAACTGTATCTTCTAATTTACTTTCCTTCATCAACGATGCCTCATAATCTTGTCTAGACACATAAGGATACATGTTATCATCACCAAGGCATTCAATGTCTTCGTCCAACTGTTCAAACCCACCAAAATCTTCTTCTCCAATATAATCTTCAGTTTTAAAAGGTGCTTGAACTTTCTGATCTTCATTTTTTATCGTTTTATGTGGTCCTTGTGGCTCAGGATTTTTTCGGAAATCCTTTCTGGGAAAATGATCCCTTCTAGGTTTTTCCAATTCCATTTTAGAAATTTTATTGGAGAGTTGTTGGATGACCCTAGCCATCTCATCTATTTTGTCTCTAGCAGATTTCCCTGACCCAGAAGGTCCACCCCGTTCTTTAAATTTTTTATTTTCTTTATTAACATTTTCTGTCTTTGCTTTAAGCTTTCCAGATGCCATCATATTAGATTCAATTTCTACAACATTGTCTTGCATCTTAGGAAGGTCTAAAGACCGTCTCTCCCTCAACAATAAAGCAAAGTCAGGATCGAAAGCACCAGCATAAGTAACTTTGGCTGAAGGTTGTGATGGCTTAACTTCAGCTGGAATTTTGTTATATAGTTTATTAAATCTTTGTGTAAATTCCAATACTGATTCATAATTTTTCTTTTTTAAGGCACCGAATTCTGTTAGGTAGTAGAGGTGATCTTTTCTCTCACCCCATTGTCTGATGAATGCCTTCTCCAGCTCTTCATAAGACGTTAATGACCCAGTCGGTAAGGATCTAAACCAAGTTCTTACTTGTCCTTCGAAGGTTTGAACAAGTAATCTGGAATAGACATCTTCATGTTCTATTCCCAGAATGTCTGCAAATTGATCGAAAAAATTAATATGTTCTTTTGTGGTTAGATCACCCTCCCCTGTGAATTTAGGGAGGCTCTTCATATAGTTTTCAGGAAGATCATGAAGAGGGGCAGGAAGAACTAAGGGAGCATACCTAGCGGCCAATTTGGCAAAGATTACTAGAACTGGAATTTGATTCCCTCCTCCTCCACCACCTCCGCCACCTCCTCCAACATTTAGTCCTGCCATGATTGGATTTGGAACTGAAGTTGAGACCATGTGTGGGGGAGATTCTGGGGAGACAGGAGACGAAACTTCAGAAAAAGAAAATGTGTCAAAAGAGGGTGGAAGCGAAAGTGATCGTTCTAAAGTTTCAGAAGAATTTGATTTTGTAAAATCAGACTGATCTGTAGTATAATTTAACAGAAGGGTTTGTTTAAAGAATTTTCTTGATTTTAAGATTTTCCCTGGATCCGAGACTGGCGATGTCTGTTTGATATCCGGGTTTTTTTTGGTGTTTTTAAGGCTACTAGCCAGTTTAGCAAATGTGGAGTCGCCAAGTGAAAGATAATTTTAGCCTTATAATATTTTTTGTTCTTGTTCACTATCAAAAACAGAAATCTGTCAATGTTGTTTTTTCCCAGGGAAATAATTCGTTACTTCGCTTCCTGACAACGGTGCCAAAAATATGTTGTTCCTGAGTTTGTGTTTTAAGGCTCTAAAACACACCGTCAAGGCATCCAAATTTGATAATACTTTTAAAACAAAGAAACCAAGAAAACTAGATCAGATTCAGTTTCTCAATTGTTTCTATCTTGCTTCCTGTTGTTCCTGGATGGTTATGTCACGTTCAATCGCTGCCCACAATCTTTCTAACTCGGTTCTATTTGTTGCAGTTTGCAAGATGGTGTTAAATAGGTTTAATGCAATGCTGGTTTGATCATGTAGACCAGATTCTATGTTGGGTTGTCTAACATTAGGAACTGTCATGGGTAATTGGGTTTTATATGTTTGTAAAAGGGTTTTTTTTTATATATTTGTTACTTCAGACATTCAGGGAAGATATTGATAAAACAACTTTAAAACTTAAAACAGAAAAGTAAAGACACAATCAAGGCTGTTTCCTGGTTCAGTGACAATTATGAAATTGCAAACAATGAAACATAACACAGAGAAATATAAGGCTTTAATCTGGAAAGAATCTTATATTTTCATTAACAATAATGAAAGAAACACAATTTTTCTAACAAAAGAAAATATTAAGGAACAGAAGGTTACAGGTCTTAAAATTATTAAAATAATTCCAGAGGAAAAACTGTAACACACTCGACATCCAAACCAATCTGATACTATAAAGAACAATTGCATATAATTCCAAATTGATTCACTTGCTAGAAATGCACATTAAGAAGAAGATTTAACAAATGAAAGTAGACAAGGGAAGAAACATAGTCACTGAATGGCAAGATCCAGAATCTTGTTGTGAATGATATTCTGATAAACTTTAAAGTTGATCGTACAAAATTGTCATTTTCCAAAATTTCTGAAGCCTCGTTTTTGCTTCTCGAAATTATATTTATACATTTCTGTCCAAAATTTCCGTTGGTAACTAACCAACTTCCTAATCTTTCGGTTGCATAAACTATGTTCAGCCGTTTATAATTTATTACAAAATACTAAAAATAGAAATATGTACAAAGTTTTAATTCTGAATCGAAGAACTTTCTTTATCTGCTTCAGATTCTTGAACATGTTTCTCTAAAAAGTTCACTAAGGCCTTAGGATCCTCAGGTATCTCGTTTGCTTCGAATGAGAAGAAACTTCTTTGTAGTCCTGGCAACTAGTTTGCAATTTTTTTCTCTGTAGACTTAACTTTTTCCAATTTTGAATTGGAAGTTATCATCAGCTTCTCGATTTCTGCCATATTAACCATTTTGACATTTGAGATTTCAGCTTTCTTCTCTTCAAGTTCCTCTCTTGCCTTCAGTTGATACCTGTTAATATCAATTTCTCCTAATGGATCGGATAAGCCATCTGTCCCGATATGTGTTGACACTTTTTCAATGAAATCAAAAATATTTTGGCAATCTTCATTGACATTTTTTGTAATCCTTTTATAATCTTCCAAGTTTGTTTCCCAAACCTTTATCATTGCATCTCCTTTCAACTTCTCTGAAATGGACAATTTCTGTGATTTTCCAATTTCTTCGTTTTGTAAAGCAATGATTATCTTTTGGAAAGAATTTCTTACCGCTTTAGCTTCCCTTTCTTTTTGCATTGCCTTGTCCATAGATCTCTTAGATTCTTGAAAATAACTCTGGATGATTTCCAAATTGAAAAATACCTTTTGTTGTTCTTCCTTAATATTAGCATATATCTCTGATGCTTTAGTCTTGAACTGATCTATTCCGATCACTTGATTGGTAATTGAAATGATTTTGTCTTGCAGAGATTTATTTTCATTGCCCAGTGCCTGCACTTGTTCTTGGGTGGTTTGAATCATATGTTTTGCTTCAGTTAAATTTTCATTTAACTTTTGTATTTCTTGGATATCTTTGAGCCTGGCTTGCTCAAGGCCTTTTTGTATTCCCCAACCGATTATTTTTTCATTTTCTTTCAACCTGTCCTGTAGCTGTGTAATTTCCTGATCTTTCTGTTCCATCATAGTGATTAAATTTCCTACAGAGTACATATTGGCCGATGCTATGGCCCCCATAGTCCCTGCTAACTCTGTATCAAATTCACTTTCTTTTAGCTTTTTCCCATCAATAATAATTTTGTGTTTTTTAACTGTTCTTTCTCCTACAGGATGTAATTCCTGTTTCAACACAACTCTCCGTTTTTTGCTGAAAAAATAATCCGATGAAGGTATTTCATCTCTGCTAATTGGTTCTAAGCCACTCACATACAGAATTCCTTCGTGAGGGTTCCCAAAAGTGGCTTGCAGTGGGGTTAATGTTGTAATGGGACTCCCAAGTTCCTGTGAAGTTGTTCCCCCAACTGTTTCTGGAATATCATCAAGGTTTATTGGATTTGTCTCTGCTCCTTTCCCTTTTTCTGTTTGTGTTTCCTTGGTCTGGGAAATTTTTGTATTCTGAGGAGGAATCTCAGAATATTTCAATTTACCTTTATCGGTTGCATCATATTGAGTAATGGTTTCAAAACCTAGAGGAATGATTTCTAGCACTTGCTCTGATGTTGACACTTCTCCCTGCAAAATCTTTGGTAAACACTGTCGTCTATTTCTTTGAAAGGATGAAAACCCCACTTGTGCATCATGTGACAAGGTTTGCACTCTGCTCTGAACTTCCTCATATGACTTAGCATTTCTGAAAATATCATCATAAAATGAATCTTCATGTTCATATGCTTTCAATCCACACTGTGTAACATGCCGATTGATAATTTGATATGGATCATGTTTCTTGTGTTCTATATCCACTAATTTTACTTCACTCAATGATTCTGCTTCTGACTTAGAATGACCAAAGTTTAATAAAGCAAATTTCCCTAGATAAACGGGAAAAGACGGCCATGACTTCTTCTGCTAAGCTTTTAGTTCTAGTCCAATACCACCATTTACCAATTGATGAACCACTTCTCTACAAATTAACCTATCTGGGAGTATCTTTGGAAGTGCATGTGGTGGAATAGAACATCCATAAACCCTAACATATGAGAAATTTTCTTCAATGAACCAATCGACCATTGTTTTGAGGTTTTCTATTATGGTATTGGAAATGCGAGGAGGTTCGCATCCGAAGAACATTATGTGTAGAGGAATAATGACATAATAACATACCTCATAAAAATTATCTTTGGCATTTTCTTCCCATATAGCTGAATGGTACTTATGGACAGGCTCTGTACAAGAATCATTCCAACTCCAATTCATTAATGGGAATGGAGTCCTGAAGCAAATAGCATCCATTATATAAGCTGACATATAAAAGGCCACTGGTTGTCCCTTTGCCCTAGCTGTTTTGTAGTTTATAACTTCTGAGGCAATGTTATCTGATAATATTTTATGCCAATTGAAACTACGCCCTTCTGAAACTTCTTCTAAGAATGGTGTCCAGTCTGCATTGAAATGAAAAGGATCTTTTCTTCCAAAGAGTCTACATAACATCATTCCTAAATACACCATGTATTCATTTAGGGAAGTTGTGGCATAAATTCCATGTTCATTAGCTCTAAACTTGTTCTCATCCCTTGCCCATCCTTTAATCATATCAGGGTATGTTTGGCCACCTTCTACACATTATTTTTGTTGGAACGCAGCTACAAACTTTTTATTAAAAGTGTGCCTATAATTTGGAGATAGATTATACATTACTTGTATATTTTTGGGCTTGAATGAGCCGATAACAGCTCCTTGCTCATTTAGGATACTCCTTGTCAGAACGTCCACCTTATCCAGTGCCCAGGCAACCATATCTGTATATGAAACCAGTCTCGAGCGTGAAACAACTTTATGGAGACTAGTCTCGGCGATATCTCGGAGATGATTTTCCCCACCATCATCCGAATATGAAATCTCATCTTCCATTTTCTTTGCAATTGCAGCCCATGATTTAACATTGTGTACTACTCCAGCTGCAGTAGTGTCTGAAATGATATCGCCTTCCAGTTGTTCTTCGGTTTTCTTTGAATCCTTTTTGGGCGCCATGACTGTATATTCACCAGCTCTGTATTCAATACCTCAGCAGCAAGATTCCAAAGCGAACAAAACTGCAAATGGTGGTGCAGCCCAAAAGAAGAGGAAAAACTCTGTGTTCACTGGAATACCTGTAGCAGAGCAGAATTCAGCTTCGAAATAATGTAAACGTTTCAAAAATTATTTCGAATATATCGTAAAATACTTGAGATTTGTTCATCTGTTATGAAATAAATGCAAAAGATATTCCCGATAATATGCATTTAATGTTTGTACCTGAGTTCTTCTGGTGTTTTCAAATATGATAGAAACTTACCAAATTGAATAATTTCTCATTAATGATCATTTATTAAAAGTTTAAAACCTTAAACTTTGTTTCAAAGAGTGATTAATTAACGTTAATTTTGATTTGAATTGAAAACTCTTTCATCGGGGTTTTGGAACTTTCGATGTAAAGGAAATAAGTCACCGAAAACCCCGATCGCCGAAGTCACGACGTATTATTTAGTTAAAACCCTATTGTTATCTTAATTAATACGGATTACCTTTTCGGGGTTTCGTTAATCAAGAGCTCGGAAATCGGGAAATCGGGAATCGGGGAATTGGAAAATTCAATGATATGAAAATTGTTGTTCGCAAAATCGCGAATCGTGATTTCCTGATATGATTAGTTGATCTTAGTTATGTTTAACAGTAGTTAGATTAATTTCAAACCTCTCTTAAGAATTAAATGAAATCGGGGATCGGAAAATCAGGGAATGCGATGACAATTTTCTTTGTTCTCTCAAAACCGTGAATCCCGATTTCCCGATGAGATTAATTTAAAGTTAAAACTCTTTTTTTTTATGTGATTTAAGTAAATGATGAATTAATCAAGAATTAATGTATCGAGAAATCGGGGATCGGGATTTCGTTATTTGATTTGTGTTAAACATTGTTATTTCAAAACTCCGAATCGCGATATCCCGATGTGAATTTAACATTTTTAAAGTTATAACATTACTGTTCATTTGTAAAAGTGTTTGGGACATACGTTCGTTTAGATTTTAGATCATTCTTTGTCCAAAAATAATTAATTAAAGGCATCGTGAATTTATCAGTAAGGAAAAGTTTGTTTTAAGAAATTTATATAATGCAAAGACTTCAAAGATACAAATTTTTTTATCCTTAAGATCCAAAATTCAAGGTCTGTTTCAACAGAGTGCAAGACATAGACTCTGAAAGCTTTGACAGTTTTCACCAAGGCATAGGCTTTCTTTTCCATGATGTCATACCTGATCTCAACATCCCTCAGTGCTCTGCTAAAAAAGGAAATAGGTTGCTCTAGCCCTACATTATTCTTCTGTAGTAGGACAACAACCACTGTGTCAAAGGAAGTGAAATAAAAAATTAAAAGTCCTTGGAATAATCAGGACTAATGAGCATAGGTGCCTCCGTCAAAGCCTTTTTTATTTGTTCAAAGGACTCCTTGGGCTCAGTAGTCCATTTTAGTTCATTCCCCTTCTTGAGCATGGTTGTGATATGCTTTACCAACTTAGCAAAATTTGAAACAAACCTTCTTAAAAAATTAATCTTGACCAAAAAAGACTAGACTTCTTTCCTGGACCTGGGAAGCGGCAGAATTTGAATTGCCTCCACCCTGTTGGGATCAATTCTCACTCCCTCAGCAGATACTATATGCCCCAACAACTTTCCCTCCTTCATGGAAAACAATGATTTCTTAGGGTTCGGGGAAAGACCAAACCTTTGACATTTCAGGAAAACTTTCCTCATATGACAACAATGTTCTTTATTAGATCTGGAAAAGACTATTATGTAATCTAGATAGATCACTACAAAATGATCCCTTTCCCCAATGAAGGCTATGTCCATGTCTTGCTGAAATGTTGCCCCTACATTCATCAATCCAAAAAATATTTTGGCATATATGAATGTGCCCCAAGGAGTGGTGAAGGTTGTTTTTTCTCTTTCCTTAGGCAGAACCGATATCTAATTGTAGCCCGAAAATCCATCAATCATAGATAACCTTGATGCACCCCTTTGTAAGATATGCTCCATCTTTGGCAAGGGGTAACTGTCCTTCTTTGAGCTCCTATTCAGATTTTTGAAATTAACACAGAGTCTGATTTCTCCACTTTTCTTTCTCACTGGGACTAGGTTGGTGACCCATTTAGAATATATCAAGGGGACAATGATATGGGCATCCAATAGCTTCTTTACTTCTTTCTCCATGACATGAAGAAACATAGGATTAATCTGTCTTATCTTCTACCTGAATGGCTTAGCCTCTTCTTTTAGGGGAATCTTATGCTCAATGATAGTTGTGTCATATGTCTTGAGGTCTTCATAGGTCCAAGCAAAAACATCAGCAAATTACCTTAACAACTCAACATACTCATCCCTCTACTCTCTTGTCAAGCTGCTTGACAACTTGACAAACTTTGGCTCCTTCTCTGTGCCAATGTTTCACTCGGCTACATCAACATTATCATCTAAGATTTTGCCCTTTACAACCACATCATTTCTATCAAAAAGCCTTTCCAAAGGAACCAGTCCCTTTGGAATGTGATTGTTGGGTAGCTGGACAATATGATGATCAATAATCTTGTTTATAATATCATCAGCATAAGGGTCGGCTTCAGAAGCAAGGTCTTGATCAATGTGCAATGCGGAGAATTCATCAACAGTCTCTAGGAATCTTTTGATTTCAAAATCATCCTAAAAAACCTTCCAATGTTTGACATTGTCAAGTATGGAGGGCCTGTATTTTACTTCTGTATCATACCTAAGCTTGGGTGGCAGAGGGACTTTGAAATTGCTCGCTGAAATAGCCATGGAATCAACCACAATGTTTTCTCCTCTTGGAATAAATGATATATTGAAAGCTAGGAAAAAACTATCAATGAGGTCCCAGGCTCCATTTCTGTAACTCCTAAGTCGAGGGAATTTGGCCTGATAAATATTTTTGATCTGCTGAACAATCATCTCAGCATCTCTAAACACAAATATTTCTTTAATCCCCATGTCCTTTGCAGCCCTTAAGCCCACAATAAGAGCTTCATACTCTGCCACATTATTGGTAGCTTCAAACTCTAATTTGTATGACAAAGATACAATTTCTTAAGCAGGGGAAACAAAAACTACCCCCGCACCAGCACCATATTTAGAAGAGGCCTCGTCAAAGAAAATTTTCCACATAGAGGTGATTGGGGGAGAATCCTCCTGGGTGGAAATTGGTTTCTTTTTTATTTGAAGAGGAGCCTCAGCGGTGTTGGTGAGTTGCAACAAGCTGGATCCTAAATCAGTGTCAAGGGAAAAGATGGGATGGTTGGTAGGGTCTGCCTCATCACTGACAATGTAGGCCAACTGAGATTTTCTATACAGTCTTCTGTGATCCTCTCCAAAGACTAGAATCGTAGCATATGCTAGGTCCATCTGTAATGTTCCCCCAAGATTTTTAATCCAATATCTTGACAATAGCATGCCAAACTTGGGAGGGACATCAGCTACCACAATGTCCATGACCACACTCTTCATGGGTAGATGAAACAAGGTTACCACTAGATCTTTGATGACTCCAAGACATTGCACCCTCGAATCGAAAGAGTACAAATCATGATAGGCCTTCGTTACTTCCAGTCCCAGTTCTTCCATGAATATTTTAGGCATGAGGTTGTGGGAAGCCCCTGAATCCATCGAGCAATTATGTAGCACCTTATCATGTATGTTTAGGGATGTGTAGAAGGGAGGGGATGAATCATCTCTATCTTCTACCATAGCACCTAAGATGACTGCTGGTTTTTCATCTTGGAGATTCACTGAGTCCAAGGGAAGATGAGGTGTCTCGGACTACGATAGTTTGGAGAGGGACCTTTTGAAATCTTCATGTTTAACTAGCTCTGAAAGGGGGACATGAATTCTGATTTTTTCATTTCATGCTCAAAGTTAAAGGAGGGGGGAGGCTTCAGAATTTTCCTCACCTCTGGGACAGGGTCTTTGGCTATCGACGAGAGATTATGAGTTTTCCTTTCCTTGGCAGTGATTGCTACAGGCTTAGTAGGACTTTCTGCTATGAGGGGCTAATCAGGGGTGTTAGACTGGCCCTCTTTCTTCTTTTACTTGAGATTGTATTTATTGGGACCACTACTAGATTTATCCCCCTTACTCATCTCATTTATTTGATTGTTCATGATGGACTCCTCAAAGGCAGCTTGAGTCAAATGGGGAAAAGTGAAGGTGTCTCCAATGCAGTGAATTTCACGGTCGAGCTCCTCTTCTCCTCCCTCCTCATCAATAACAAGGTTGTTTTGGAGAGGATTCTAGTTTTTCTTATCACTCCTATCTCTGTCTCTTTGCTCCCTTGGCATAATCCGAGGAACATTGTTGTTTGGCCTCCTGAAGTTGCCTCTGTTATCAATGTTTTGGGGATTTTTGTATGTCAGCTTCCCCTCCATTTTCATTTTCTCCATCTCTACAGACAGGGACTTTACCATCTTGGTCAACTCATCTACTTGAGGGTGAGCTACAGAAGAACCAGAGGTTGAGGCCTCATATCTCCCTCTTCCTTTGTCTCTGTCAGATTTTCTTCTAAGCCTATTAACTGCCAACGCATTGGATTCTACTTCCAGGGATGCATCTTGCATGTTATCCAAGGAAGTATCTCTTCTTTCTCTAAGCAGGAGGTAGAAATCAGGGTCAAAGGAACTAGCATAAGAGATTTTGGCAGAATATTTTGAGGGTTTTATTTCAGTAGGGATCTTGTTGTACATCTTATTGAATATTTTGGAGAAGTCAGAGATAGACACTCCTTCCTTTCTTTTCAAGGACTCAAACTCTGTCATATAATACATGAAGTCTTTCTTATCTCCCCATTGTCTCAAGAAGGCATTATCTAGAGCTTCAATCCCAACAATAGATCCAGGGGTCAGTCCCCTAAACCATTTCCTCACCTCACCATCAAGACTTTGGATGAAGACTCTCATCCAGACATCTTCATTTTCAATGTTCAGGTTGTCTCCATAACTGTAGAAAGAAACAAGGTGCTCTTCAGCAGTTATGTCCTCCTCTCTAGTGAATTTAGGCATATACTTCAAGTAATCTCCAATAGGGAGAGGATTCATTGGCCGAGGTAGGACCAGAGGGGCATATCTCGTAGCCACTATGGCATCTATTCTTTTTACAGGGGGATTAGCGCCTTCCATAGGGATATGAGGTGGAGGAGAACTAGGAGGGGAAGGGGTTCGACCTGGGGATACTAGAAATAAGATTGTAGGAGGAAAAGGGAACAACAGAGGATTTGAAGAAAAGGTTGCAGGGCTTAAGGGAACAGGGGTTGGTGTGGGCACAACAATGAGAGGAGGAGGGGAGGTAAAGCCTGGGGTAGAAAAATATTCTGAATTTATGGGTCCAAACCAGGCTGCAACATCAGAGAAATAGGAGTGACCAAGCTCTCTCCCTCTAATCCAAGACCAGGAGGAGAAAATTCAACAGGAACATTCCCTAAATTTAAAAAATGAGAAATTCCAACAAGAGGTCTGATAGGAAACTGAGAAGCAGATATTGGAGTCTCTAATAGAGGGAAATGAGAAATATCAAAAATACCTAGTTTAGTAGTAGGAGCTCCTTCTCTGGGAGCCTTTCCCTTTCTAATAAGCTTCTCTAGGTCAGTTTCAAGTGTTTTCAAGGGAAACTGAGGAGTAGACCTCGTATTCCTGTCTCTAGAAGCCACAACTAAAACAGTAGGTTCGCCATAGTGGATTCGTCATAATGGAGTTTCCAGGTGCACAGTATAAATCTTGTAGGGCTCTGATGCTTGATGCACCTTCAGAATCAAAGGCTCGATGTCATTCAATCCTGGGGAAAATCTTCAACTTCATCCCCGGCAACGACGCCATAAATGTTAGCACCAGGAGTCACTCCTAGATTGCAATAGGAATAAGCTCGATACCCTTCATTTTTATATGTCATGAATTGGTTTTAATAGTGGTCTAATGGATGCAAAGTCAAGATATATCATTTTGACTCATAAACTAGGGGCAATTATGCATAGATAATGAGGTCTCGATCTAACTTCAAACAATAAAATAGTATAGTGGTGAATAGGTGGAAGAACAAGAGAAAGTGTATAGGACAACTCTGGACATCCGATCGTCCAATAGCCTAGGGAGGAAAACCTTAAGAGGTGAGATCCTCTCGGATCTGAGAACTTCGAGATACTGAAAAACGTTATAGCAGCAATTTAATCAAACCTACATTACATTACAGTCACAACAACTTGACTAGATCATCCATGCCCGAGTTTCCAGTATCAGAGGTCAAGATAAACGGAGGAGAAAGTTGATTGTTATTAAACAAGAAGTTTTAGAATCACATTCATAACTGGAGAACCAGGAACTTTACTAAAACATTACATATGGGATCTTAGCTCTACCATCGACACTAACAAAATGGAAAAAATGCCTACATATACTTAGAACTGGCTCGGATTGCCTGAAACACGATCATGTCATGCATTCGAGGCTTTACGTTGATAAGCTTCTCTGTCAGGATGCGCATGTAGACGTTGATCAAACTATCCATGCAATATTTTGTTGGACGTGATCTCTGTCAGTCCACACTGACAGCCTGCCTCTACGATTTGTCCATTTCTAACCTTCTATATATGGAAGGAAACAATGTCTCACCCACCTTCCACACTTTCATTAACTGATTCATCGGGATCTGAGTAAATAGAGTCAACGCCCGCGCTTGGAGTCATGGTTGTATTTCTTTCTCTTTTTGCGCCTTGTTGGATGCATACAGGGAAGATTAGTCGGCGACCTTGGATGCTGACGAGGAGGAACGAGCGAGGCGACGAGCACGATTTCAGCAGGATACAAAACATGCTTGGTGGCCAGGTGGAAGGACATGGTAATGGTGAGGCAGAGAAGAGGATGTGGTGGTGAAAGGAGAATGGGGATGACCACACACGTGGGGACATCATGGCAGGCAGATGGTGGGTTGTGAAAGACGGAGGCTGGAAGAGGAAGTTACATGAGACGGGAAGTGGAGTACACATGGAAGGCGGGGATAAGTGAGGAGTGGTGCTGACACAACGGTGGAGAAGGGACAGGTGAGTGGAAGACAAGTGTCAGCGGGAGGTGAGGGTGGTGAACAGAATTAATAAGCGGAATATCGGAGGGGGGGGTTAGGTGGTTAGTGTTTTAGCGCAGGGGGGGGGGGGTGTTCGACATCACGAGGAGGCACCACGATAGTGGGGGCCCCGCACTGAAAACTACCATATCGGACCCCCCCCCGTTAAAGGAAGAATGGTGGGGGGGTCTGGAATTGAACCTGCGTCATAGATCTGAGCACGCAGATCTCAGCTGTTCAGACCCAAGAACCTCTTAAAATAATGCACCCAATCACAAAAACTTAGGATAAGTGGGTTTTTAGCCCACTTCTTGTCATTCTTTTTTCCTTGGTGTCCATTCTGAAGGAATAACACCCCCCTTACCAACATACGTGATAACAATATGAAACAGGATGTTCGCAATTTTGTGGTTGAATGTGATGCTTGTCAATGAAAAAAGGGAGAAATAGTCAAATCTCCTAGCACACTACAACCACTTCTGATTCCCCCTGCTATTTGGCATGATATCTCTATGGATTTTATTGTAGGCTTACCTAAATCAGGAAATAAATCAATCATCATGGTCGTAGTTGATCATCTTTCCAAGTATGCTCATTTCTATGCTCTTCAACACCCATTTACAACCTCCATTGTGGCTCAACTTTTCATGGATCAGGTCTGCAGGCTTCATGGCATGCCTCATTCTATTGTTTATGATCATAACCCAACTTTCACTAGCAATTTTTGGCAAGAACTGTTCAAGCTACAAGGCACCCAATTGCATCTCAACACAACTTATCATCCCCAGACTGATGGTCAAACTGAAGTTGTGAACAAGTGTTTGGAAACATATTTGAGGTGTTTTGCATCGGAAAGGAAAAATCAGTGGGCTCAATAGTTACCACTAGTTGAATGGTGGTACAACACTTCTTACCATACATCTACCCACATGACTCCTTTTGAAGCAGTATATGGACAAAATCCACCTTCAATTCTCTCATACTTGCCAAGTGTCTCGAAGGTCCATGTGGTTGACCAAACAATTACAGTTCAAGAGGCTATTCTTCGTACCCTCAAAGACAATTTGGTCATGGCCTAGAATCGCATGAATCAACAAGTAGATCAAGGTCGCTCTGAATGTTAATTTGCAGAAGGATATCAGGTGTTTCTTTGACTACAACCTTACAAGAAAAATTCCCTCAAGGTTGACCATTGTCAGAAACTAGCGCCCAAATTTTATGGTCCTTATACCATTCTCAAGTGTGTGGGATAGGTGGCCTATCAGTAAGATTTTCCCAATCATTCTAAGCTCCATCCTATTTTTCATGTTTCATGCTTAAAGAAGGTTAATGGAACTAAGTGCCAAACTCGAACCAAACTTCCTGAGTTGGACAAAGAAGGCTCCATTTGGCTACAACCACAGGCAATTTTGGACCAACATGAGCATCATCTGTGTCAGCAAACCATCAAGTAAGTGTTAGTCTAGTGGAAAGATACAACTCAAGAAGATGCCACTTGGGAGCCAGCTACCATTCTGCAGCAATTTCCTCATCTCAAGGCTTGAGGACAAGGTTGATTTTAAGGGGAGGGACATGTTAGGGACCTAACCCCTCACATAGGTAGAATTGTATATTTCCATGTAATAAAGGTCAATATTAATAAGGCCTGACAATAAGGAAGAATAAGTCAAATGTAAGAAGACCTAATAGAAGCTTCTGCTTCTAGAAGGATCTTCCTCTAGATTGTTCTTTTGATAGACATATTTAGTATAAATAGGAGTCGAGGGTATGAGAAGTTTTGTCTTGGATATTATTGAAATAGAGATCTTCTTTGCTGGAGGCTTCCCCCTCGAAGAGGCAAGTGAACATTGCTTTCAGTAATCAAAGTGCTCTTTCTCGTGTTATTCTGGTATTATCTTGGTATTATTGTGGTGTTGTTCTGATTATATCATTGTTTATCTACCATTTCTAGCTAATTATTTTTGTTCCGCATACTATTTTATATCTGGAATATTACATGAACCAAATGAGAGAAGAACAATAAGCTCACACATAAAATATTGAGACGTTGTAGGAGGAAGTGTTCCTGGTAACAAAGGAACTTGTAGCTATGCAAGGCATAGTGAAGCAGACAGTGCAAGAGAGTTCAAAGAAGTTGAAGACCCACATTTACTGTAGAGACAACAAAAGGAATTTTGTAGCAGGAAACACAAGTAAAGGAAAAGGTCACAACTGCAAGAGAAACATTCCAAAAGTTCATTGCAACGTGGAAGAAGGCCTAAAGTGGCTGAGGACGAGCCATAGGTGAGTGTTGGGGGCTTGTTGGAGAAGGACATTTTGGGACCAGTTTTGGGAATTGCGCAGGAGAAAATCATGCGACAAGTCAACTAAGGAGAAGTGCATGCAAAAGAAAAGAAGACAATTAACACATTTTCAAGTCTTTGATAATATCAAGTGTACAACTTGAGGGGGCATAATGGTTAAGAACATGTGTTTCCTCCTAAATAAGCCCTAAATGACAACTAGTGAGTTATTTATGACTGCAAGAGAACTGGATCAAAATGACTATGTAGATCAAACTCCTAGTAAAAAAGAAAAAAATATATTTATTCTCAATAAAAACAATCAAAATTTATTATGAAATCATGATTTATACCAAGTCAATACCAAATGAAAACCCAATAATTTTTTTTTTTTTTTGTATAACATAAGATAATAACATGCCTAGTACCATGTAAATAGTTAATTTACTATCCACATTATTATTTAAAAAAAAAAAATTATTAGATACACACCATCAATATTTTCCTAATTTTCCTATGAAATAAAATGTTCAAATTACAAAGTTTTTAAAAAAATTAACCAACCAAAATATCTTTAAAAGATTTTTGTCTCTTTGTTTTAAAATTTGTTTGAAGGTAATCTCATGGACGTCTACTTACTATCAAGTTCATTATTTAAAAGTAATAGATTACAACGACATTGAATGTTTTATACTCAAAAGTTGACTACAATCAGCGAAACTAAATTTCTTTGCAAGATTTTCCATTTGTAAAGTATAATATTTTTCAAAAGTTTTATTTATTTACCGGATTTTTCTCTGTGTAAAGTTTGGAGGTACATTTAAAGATGTCAAATGATTATGAAGGTGGGCCAAAGTGTTCTGTAAAATTGACGGAGCGAAATATTTTCCCATTTATAAAGTGGGAAGTAGGTTTAAAGATGTCTTAGGACTATCGACTTCGTTTTTTAATGTGGAACATTGAGGTGGAACATTGAACGTTGAACAGTGAGGTGGAAAGTGCAACGTTTTAAAGTTTAAGTTTTCTAGAAACATTGAAATACTTTCTAGAAGTTTGATTGATTTTTTGAGCATCTGGGTTGGTTCAAAATGGGGCAAAACTTCTGGGGTAAGGTTCTGAACTGTATGGAATTTTGATCCATGTGAAACTCAGGCTATTCTTGAAAATTTGGCTGGATTTAGGTCCATTTTTTTGCCTGAAAAGAGGGAATATTGCTCCAGAATTAGCTTACTCGTGAATCAAAATGGTTTTGTTTAACTGTTCTATGAAAATGTTTTTTTTGTGGGAATCTGGTTTTTGTTATTTAAAATCCAATTTTGAATGTAGAAATGAATTCAACAAGCTAAGCAATGGGATTATACATAAATAATCACTCAAATCTACAAATCTAACAATTACTCACCAGATTTCTAACAAATATCCCCAAAAAATAATTTCTTGAAATGTTTAAACTAAATCAGTCAAAATGCATTAATGGTATGAAAACGTGTATCATACTTTTAATCAATGAAATCAATAGTCACTGGTTCACATGCAAGCGTTCACATCACTGACGTCGTACTGAGTTGTCTCATATGATTAATCAAAATACATTGGTGGTATGACAATGCCATGTATGTCACTTTTAAATGGTTCTCCTACAATTGATTGCATGAAAACACAGTCCACCTTTCGAAAATGGTTCTCCTACTATTTCCACATAAGTTGAACATCTTAAGAAACCACTTATACAAACAAATCAAATATCAACACACTTGTATATTGTGTGGTTAAAACTCACTAATGCATGGTTAAAACCCTCAAGGGAAACAAAAACAATCTAAAGTCCCAACAAATGTAGCCACTTTAGGCAATATATTTCTACAAAAAGAAAATAGTTTACCTATGAGTTTCTCACAATAGATTATAAGCAAATGGCCCTATATGTTATTTAAATAAAGATCATGGATCAATCGAGTGTTAAGCCAAGAATCAATATAGTCATGAATATCTAGGAGAATGTGAACCATTAGATCACTTTATGTCTAGAACATATCATGATTTTCAAATTAGGTAACTACAAATGAATACAAATGCACACCAAAGAAATACACTAGTGAAACACAATTCACCTAAAGACACATTACACCAAGTTGATCTTAACTAATTTCTAAGCGCCTAAATACCCTAACATCCCCCCTTAAGAACAACCTATGGAAGGATTGAAGGATTTATGAAGGTGACACAATAGGATAAAGAAGGAGGCATTAGAATCTCTCCTCCTTTAATGACAATTTCCTAAACTCTTGACATAGATCGAAGTTTGGGAAACTACGTTTTTATAAGAGATTTTGTGACAACATTCATAACTTCTTCACATGTAGCTCATAAAAAAATGATCTCATTACAATACCATCACAACAAAATTTAAGGATAAATTGTGGTGTGATGAAAAAACAAGTGATAAAATAAAATTTAGGCATTGTAAATAGGTCATATGCCACAATCTAGAAGATCAAAAGTATCTTTCCGTTATAGCTAGATTAAAGAATAAAATCAACATTGTTAAAATAAGAATGAACTCTTATGAGCTCCATAGTGAAATGGGGCACTGCATAATTTTCAAAACACCTTGGGATGAATTTTTGTTTTTGTGTTACTAAAAAGGCGAAGGATGAAAAATACTTTCTTTTAGAATGCCCTACTTATGCCCACATTAGATATCAATTTCAAAATATATGTAACACTATTGATCTTCCTAACATGTTAACTCCTAAAAAATATGGAGATTTAGGAAATCTTCTCTTCAATCTTTTCGAGCACATAAATAAAATGTTAAAGCAAACCAATTAATTCCTTACCATTTTTCATAAGGTTCGACAGACCAATATACTAAGACGGTAACAATCATCATCATCATCATCATAATATAATCTATTAACATCAAATCCTAAACTATTAAGTGTTGAGAGGGGTAAAAAATAGTTGAGGCACAAATCTCTCAATATTTGTGTGTATTAATTAAGGTGTGTGGGTGTTAATTAAAGATTGATATTATTTTCTTAATTATTTTTTACATTATGGATTTTTTTTCCAATATTTTAATTTATTAGAATGAATATTATACATCTTATCCATAGTGGACTATTTTTGTTTTTATTTTTTAAAATATTATATTAGGTTGACTTATGCCACATGTCACATCGATGTTAGACACGAACATTACTCATATCCCTCATGTAATTGGGATGTAGAATGCTCCTCTCTTCTCTTAATGCAATAAATTCAATTTGTAATTATAATGGAAAATATTTCAATCCTTAACGAGCATAATGTTATTGGACTAATTTATATCACAACCAAATTAGTTATATGTACCTTTAACCATTTAGGTTATGCGCAAAGGTGAGTGACAATGTCTAGCCTGTGGCAACTAGGGTTAATCCCTAAGCTGACTAGTAGAGTTCATCTTAGCTCTAATGTCCATCTCGACCTCTCAATCTCCTACACCATCTCTCTCTACTCGATCTTTTGATCACATTTCTCTTGTGATCATGCCTCATTTGTGCCCTATATCCCCCTCTTTAGTAGTGGTAGCTCCTCCATCTATGGCAACAACTCCTTCCCTCTACATTCATTCTATTGATGGGGCCTCTTGTTTATCTAGATTTTCTCCCTCTTCAACTGGTATGACTACGTCCTTAGTATGCTTGGCATTCATCCTACCTCTATTAGGTTAACCTTGACTTGTTCAAAGGTAGTTTTAGGGTTAAACTTAAGTTGGCCAATGAGTTTACCATAGGTAGCTTATGGGTTTATGGTATTAGTCCATGGTATTTAATTTGATCATATCTACTTAAAGGCATGGTGAACTCCATTGTAAATTTTCTCAGGTGGCTAACTTGGCTAGCTTGGTTGGAATGACCAAGGTTAATGAAGATATATATTTTTGGTTGGTTTTCTTGATAAAGATTTTCTAGGGTAAAATCTCTTATGCATGAGCTTGTTATTTGGCCTATATTCTCCCATGTTTCTAATAGTCTCCTCCTCTACAGTGAAAAAAACTCCCCCTCCTCAAATTGCGTGTGCGATACTTGGCATCTCCTCTAAGCTAGGATTTTCTCCCCCCATGGTAAGCTCGTCTCCTCCTTTTAAATCTACTAAGGTTACTTTCAAAGAGACAATGAAAAACAACCACCCAAGTGGATCCTCTCCTCCTCCTCATTTTATGGTCTAAGAAGCCCTAACCTTGATTACTCCTATTGTGAAAGACATTGCAGATCAGACTATGTTTTACAAAACAAATGGACTTGTTTACAAATTTAATGGTCTTTGGTACATTTGCATCAATGAGTCTCATGCATTTAGAAAGTTAGACTCAAAGAGGAAGCCTTTATCTATCCTTGTGCTAAAGGGTTCTTCATTAGGGAGTTTGATTTAGTTGAATATCAGGATAAGATCCCCA
The DNA here is from genome assembly GCA_009831015.1 of Picea engelmannii. NCBI lineage: Eukaryota > Viridiplantae > Streptophyta > Pinopsida > Pinales > Pinaceae > Picea > Picea engelmannii. The sequence continues at coordinate 272,565 of ML798251.1, read as the reverse complement.
ACTTGGACCCCTAATTCTATGGAAAATTAGGTCTTTGCATGAAGGCTTGAACTCCTTCCTTCGATTTTACTATCAATTACCTCTCCATAGTTTTTTTTTGGGTTTGACTCTCCAATATCCATATTCATTTTTGGGGATATGATTCCCTTGAAAATATTGATAATACTTTAGGTAAATTTCACTCCATGTTGGCACAGGGGTAGACCCAGGGTTCAACACTTCGACAACGCACCAAAAAAACCCTAACTACCGGCCCTTTTGGCAACACCTATGAAGCAGGTGAAGTCTCACCTGAGGTAGAAGAAGGCGAAGTCTCACCCGAGGTAGAAGCAGGCGAAGTCTCACCCGAGGTAGAAGCAGGGGGGTTACGGGACTGAGGTGTCTGTAACCAAGATGGGACACAGATCTGTGATAGCAACACTTCGCAGAGTATTCTATTAACACTACACGATGATATTCATTAACTTATTAGCTTCATTAACATCGCAGAACAAACCCTAAGATAGATCGGCGTAGTAATAGTAAAGAGTAATCACTTCAACCACTTAGCACATATCAAAGAGTTGGATCTAACATTCATTCATAAAGCACAAGTAAAGCACTAAACAACACCAAATCTATCCATTATACATAATAACAAAATCACTAAGAAGATAAATGACAAACACAACATAGCACAAAGCACATTAAAGACACAAGATATATGTGGTTTACCCCAGTGTGGGGCTACGTCCACCAACTGCTTCGTCTTCTTTATTAATATTCAATCTTCTTACATTCAGTTGCTCCTGTGCACCAAGCCACAGATCCAAGCTTCGCAGAGGACAGGAGATATGCACATTGAGCACGCGATCCTCCTTCCCAAAATCAGGTCAAGGCACAGAGCCAACTCCTCTATTAAGTATAAAGCCTTACATACACATTTTGTTGCACTAAGCAACCCAAGACTACTTGCACTTAGCCACTTAGAATTCACTCTCTAAGTCTCTTACACCCCGCTCCTACATTACATTCTTACTTATTTATACTTTTACAATAAGGCCTAATCATGGGTAAAACCATGGGCCGACATCCCATAACCCATTACAAAAACCCTTTACAAAATCCCGCAAAATGAGTGAGATATGCGATCTCAGCTCCATCTAGGTGCTCCATATTCGACCAGCCTGTCGAAGTCCAAAAGTGGTCCTAACCCGACCAAGGTTTCCTCAAAACTTGGTTGAGGTCCAACAGGCCCCCAACACTCACTTGTGACTCGTCCTGAGTCACTCAAGTTTGTGCAATGCTTCTTCAAAGGCCTCGAGCTACCTCGACTTGTTGCTTCACCCGAGCCTCCTGCTCAGTGAGCTCTTGGATCATCTATTCTATAACAGGCCCTTCCAAACGTTGTTCCATTTTCGCAACCACTTGGTCTAATTGGGATCCTTTTCCTTCAATCTCTTCAAACACCTTGCAGGATTCATCCTGCACAGGTTGTAGCTTCTGCGTGACTTCCATTACTCTGCCTTGGATAGTAGTAATGTGTTGTTGTATCACACGTTGTTCCTGTGATATTTTCATTCTCTTGACTGCAGTGAGTAACTTCATCTATGTTTTCATGGTGAATGCCTGATGTTCTGCCTCCTGTAGCTACGCTTCTAGTTTCCTCAGCTTTGGATATTCTGTGAGGTGTTCATAAGTCTGTGCACCTCTATCACTCAACTGTTTTCACTCTAAGATGAGGGCCCTGATCCTTCCAACAATGTTCTTAGCGGCTTCCTCCCTATGATCGCGCACTTCCTGTGGAGTTCTCGGTACTACTTGGATCTCCAACTCTGTTATCCTTGCTTGAAGCTACTGGATGGTATTAGCGAGCTTCACCACTTGAACCTCGACTGATTCATGTTCCTCCTGTGCCAAGCCTGGCATAGAGCTAAGTGCTTTATTCACCACTTCTTTGACCGCAGTCTGCACTGCGAGCAACTAGTCCTTTTCTCTCTGTATTTTCTCTTTTTCCTCCTCGAGCATCGCTCGAAACTCATCTTTCTCATTTTCATAGGCGGTTTCGCAGTACCACACAACTTGTAGTTGTTCTAAAACTTCCTCTTTCTCTTGCTTCAAGGATTTTGTAGCCTTCTCCTTTTCTTCTTGGAATTTATGAAGTCAAGCCTCTGTTGCATTTGTAAGTCTTCATAATTGGATGGGCTCATCCCCCAATTCTGCAACCTGTGATGAAGAAGGCACAATAGGTACTGTGTGGATCAATTTAATAGCTTGTTGTATTTCCTTCAGCTCCTTCTCGACCCTTTCATATAGCTCTTCCTGCTTCGCTCCATATCTCTGCAAGAGATCTTCAGACACATCCTCCATTTCTCCACGGAATAAGTTGATATCATCCTCTGTGAGTATGGCCTCCATATGGGGCTTTCTAGCACGCATATTCTTTCTTGCCGAAGCCTTCTATAGAGAAACCTTCCTTTTCTACGGAGTTGTTGTTTCTGTGGGGGGGTATTTCGACGATGTAGCTTTGCCTTCTCCGTGCTTTTCTCTTTCATCTCCTCCTCCATGTCCATCTACTTCATCTTCGCCTCCTCCTCCTCCTACAGGCGAGCCAGATCCATTTTCTTCAGAGGCATTGTCCTCCTCATCAGTCTCTATATTCTGGAATTTCGCCTTTTTCTTCTTCTTATTCGCACTAGACTGTCCGACATGCTTGAACCAGGTGACCAAGGGGATTCCTATAATGTTAGAGTTGGAGATTTTTGTGTCAGCGGAAGGTGTCTGAAATTCCTCCGACCATTCCTTCATGATCTGTTCCATGTATTCATCTGTCATCTTGCAATAATATTGTAGCTCCTCCTTGCTCTCATCTCTACACGCAGTGATATAGATAAAATGAAGATCTGCACGGAACTTGGCTATCAGTATGTACTGATGTAGGGTGTGCAGTGTCATGCATGGGAATGACTCGATGGAAACCTTCAGTTGTTGATAATACACATGGAACACGACGTTTGACTACCATTTCTTTGACATGTCATTGGTGTTGTTATCACCCTATAAGTTATAGGATCAACGGGTGACTGGGATATTATCTGTCTCTAGTATTTTTTGTTGACAAATGATTTTTCATTCTGCAAATAAAAAGAAAGAGAAAAAAGAAAATAAAAGAAAAGAGGGCATAAAAAATTGGAATAAAATCCCCATGCAAATAATAGTAACTTGGTCCATACCTTTCAAGCATGGCCAAGTTATTTTTAAATTGATGTTGATAGGGTAGTGAATGAGTTTGGCTAAACAGTTTAATCTTAGCCAAAGTGTCTAGGTTAGATTAGTGAATAAATCTGGCCAGACTGTCTAATCTTGGTCAGATAGCCCCAGGGTAGAGTAATTTCTTAACCCAACAGTCTAATCTGGGTTAATTGTCATAGGAATCTAGGTTATAATATAGGCTAGTTGCTTCGTTGCTGAATTTCAATGAGAACTAGTTTGATGTAAGTGTTGTGCCATGTTTTTGATGTTTAAAAATGGTGTTGGTCAAGCCTCATGGTGGTGTCCACTTGAAAAACCTTGGAAAAACCCATAAAATGCATTTATCCGAAGTTTTCCCCGACGCATGTGTTTTCCGCTCCCCACTTATGCTCCTTGCACATATCAATGGTCCCGATTGTGGTGCCCAGATCTACGGTGAAAATATTTTTCCGGACCCCCCCGACCGTTCTACCTTTAATGGAGGGGGGGTCCGGAATTGCTGATAAGACCCGCGTGCATCTGGACGGCCCAGGATCGAGCACGCAGATCTACAGTCAAAATTGGATTCTAGACCCCCCCGTTCGTTCTGCCTTTAATGGAGGGGGGGGGGGTCTGGAATGAGTGATAAAAAGTGTGCAAAGATCTGTGGCCATGAAACAAGCACTCAGATCAATGGCTCAAAATGTTTTTCGGACCCCCTCGACTGACCTACTTTTAACCGAGGAGGGGGGGTCTGAAATGGAATCTTCTCTTTGACGGGCCCCTCTTTATACGTGGCATCAATTCAATGGTCCCAAGTTCCATCACCGCCTACTGTCTGACATGCATTCGTCACATCTTGACGTCATTGTCCACCTTTCTGAAAAGGTTCACGTCCCATAAACTTGTGTCAGTTCTTTCCCCTCAGTCGCTCGTGGAAAACCCCATCACCATGACTTTTATCCCAATCGATCGCCACCACGTCACTTGTCCATATTCCCTCAGTTACCGTCACCTGCCATCTCACATCCCAGATGATCTGTTGGCCATTTATTACTGGATAACCTATTCATTATCCAGCTGACCTATCTCCCGCACCCAACAGACACCTGTTTACTCAAAACTACCCTCATTCTCCCTTTCTCACCATTTACCACTCATCGCACCAGAGAGTTTTTTACACAGTTGACTCCTCCATTACACTTAGTTTCCCTCATCCACAGTCAGTCGCCCCCACTAACGTTGTTTGTCTTGCAGGTACCAATTGAAGAAATGGCGCCAAAGTCCAAACAAGTAGAAGGAGAGGAGAATCCATTTCTCCCGCCTCCTGTCAACCTTGACAGGATTCCACTGGTCGACAAAGATCGATTAATTGCAGATACAAAGTGCGATTTTGATTTCAAAGACCTTCAGTCGTGGCTCAAGGAGGTCTTCTTGGACTAGAGTGATGAAATTGGACTCTGGGAGTCCAATTTACCCCTTTACCTCTTCCCTCAATATCATCCTTTTCCAGAGTTTACCCTCAAGTGCCAAGCTCACTACATTCCCGAGCAAAGAGCCGTCATCTCCTCATCTGGCGAGATACTTTTCCTCATCACGCCTAAATCAATAGAACAGATGATGCAAATCCCCTGATACGATTCTGCGTCACCTTTCAATTTGGAAATTATTACAGAATTATACCAGAAAATGACATTTCCCCAAAGAGCTCAAATATTTGAGCTTTTCCTTTCCCCATCTGCTCAATTCCCCTCCACAAATCCTCCTTACCCTTATTCAATGTTCTCGACTAAAGGAAACTAGATAATCTCATCCCTTTGTGCTTTGTTAGGATACTATTCCGATCAGTGGGTAGATGAACCCATTCTGGGCTTTCTATCCATCTTCTCTACCGATGAAAATCCCACCACCTAGTTTGATTTCAACACTTTCCTGGCAGACAATATTCATGAACAGTTCGTGAATTTCTCCACGGAAGGCATGTTCAGATACTCTTCCATACTGGCGTACTTGTTCGTCTTCTTCCAAGTGGACAAATTCATGTTTTCCATGCAGAAGATGGATGGAGATGGTAGACCCCAGGCAGTGACAGCATGGACCTCCTTGCTCAAGCACAACTCCACGGAGTTCAGTTTCAAGGATTTCATTGATCAGTTCTACCACCCTGTGGTAAGTATGTTAGGTGGCAGGCCCGAGCCTTGGATAAACAATGAAGTTCAGAGGATCCTGCACCTCTCGGACCAAACAAAGACAGGTGATTGGTATTTATACTAGGATTACACTGAGATCAGAGTATACGGGTGCGAGTTGGTACCGTATAAGCTGCCCATGTATCTACCTGTCAGGATTTTTTCTTTGGAATATATAAGGTGGATAATAAATTCCGATGATATCCATTTTGTGTCACTTAGAAAAAGTAGCAGCTTAGAATCAAGGGGCAGATTGGCTCCTTCATCTGCCACAATCGTGGCGCTGGGGAGGAAGCAGACAGGATGCTGAGGGAAATGAAGTTCTCCATGAGCTTCCCCTGGAATTACGATCCATGTGGGATCATCTCAGAGATGAGGGTGAAGAACAAAAACATCCCATATGTCCATGAGTCTAGGCCTGAAGTGGAGAGGTTCGCAAATCAAACAGCCTGGAAGCAGTGCTAGGAAAATCTACAGATTCTCCATTGACCACCTATCCAGGCAAGGTGGGACCAAAGCTGAGTATCTTCGAGAAGTATGAGCTGATCAAGAAAAGGAACCAGACCCTAACCAGCAGTACCTGCACCCAGTTTTGGAAACAGACGTTGACTGCGCAACATAGGTTGCTATCGACGTTCGACACCGAGAAGGGAAGAATGCATATGGAATTCCTCCAGGCACAGGTACCAGATCCAAAGGTGATCACTGACTACAAGAGGGCCACCTTCAAATTCCAGATGAAGGACATGTATCCGGACGATCAGATGGATCTGTATAAGCAGACAGGGGAAATGGTTTTTTACATGCTAGCGCATGCTTCCACTTCTACATCCAAACTGCAATTGTCCCTGAACAATGTTCAAACACAATTGAAGCTAGAGAAGATATCATCCTTTGCCAAGGACAACAAAATCAAGACTCTAGAGGAACTAGTCCTCAAGATCGGTTACGATCCTTCGAACGTAAAAGCAGCTGAGGAAATGATCAAGAAGAAGAATGCTAACATAGCTTCCTTGAGGAAACAATTGAAGCTCCCACCCGCAGAGGATTCACAGGCGAAGGAGATAGCAGATAAAGAAGGAGAGAAAGATGAAATGCTCAAGCTACTCAAGCAGCAGAACGCACAACTTAAGGAAATGGAAGCTGAGATGGAGAAGCTATTAAAATAGAAAGAGTAACTGAAGCCAATGGAAGTCATTCCATTGAGTGCTATTCCAATTTTAGGAGTGAGCACAACATCATTGACAGAAGTCCCATCTGTGACTAGATTGACATCCCTGGAGAAGATAGCTGACCTGGCTAAGTCTATGGAAAAGATGAACCTGCAGGAAATAGAGATCAGCAGGCTCAAAAAGGAGATTGAGAACCTTCAGGAACTCAAATCTTTCTTTTAGACCAGCCTCTCCAAGGAAAAGCAGGTGACAGAGCAGCTCAAACAGGAGTTGCAGCAACTCTGGAAGCAAACGATGGCAGGAAAGACTTTGGCCGAGGTTAAAGAAAGTGTATGGAAAGAAATCACCAAGTCCATGAATTAGATATGGCCCATGATACAGATAATGTTTGAATAGAAAAAATTGGTGCAGAGAAGCAAGAAGGCCATTGAGAAGATCATATTGGAACTGGGAGAGATGCCAACACAGGTGAACGAGATCATCAAGTTCCTCAATTCTAAGACCAGGGAAGAGCTAGAAGAGTTGAAAATTGAAGACAGAACAAAGACCATCCTTGAGGTCAAAAGAGTTTTGACCAAGAGAGGATTAATGCTTCAACTGGAAGAAAAGGTTCAGACCATGGACCTAGGGGTACAAATATTTTTTAGTAAAATTGAGGCTCTCGAGAAGAAAGGTCTTCCTGGTCTGAAGGTAATCAATGATAAATTGATGACACTCCCAGACTACAAGAAGAGATTGGCCGATGTGGCTAAGGACAGTTCAAATTTTGCAGGCATTCAAGGGAGCATCACTGGCAAGGCATTCCTAGATTCCCTTCAGTGGGACATTAGTATCCAACATGAGATTCGATACATCTTCCTCACCAAACCTACCTTCGCCAAGTACACAGAAATGGACGAAGTGTATCGAAGGCTACACAAAGTCAACGTGCCCAGTCATCTCTGATGGGAGGAACTCTGTGATCTGATCGAGTAGCAGATGAGTTGTCCCTGTTATCCACATTTTTGGTTATCAAAATGATATTATGATTATGTCATGATGATGGAAGATCAAACTCTTCTTTAAGAACATTTTCCTGAAGAAGGTTACACTTGTCATTTTCTCAAAATCATATTTTGAAAATAGTTCGCAGGCTGCATATATACTCTCCTGCGAAAATCCTTCATTCCCGCATGCTGCATTCAGCTTGACTGCGAACTTATCACACTGTGTCAATGGTTAGAGTGCGAACATGTTTTTAAAAGAGGAAAATAGATAAGTTCTCGATCCTTCTAGAAGGAATCTTCTAGAAGGGTGAGTTGGCTTTCGAATGGTTGGAAAAATACTGACTTTCCAGATATCTTGGGATCATTCCCTATCCAGGTAACCAAACTATCTTCTCTTATATATTGAGGAGATTTCTCATGGAAAAGGTTAAGAAGTTGGCAAGCTAGAGAAATCTATTGGAGAATTGGTGCATTATTGTATGGAGAATTGATGCTGCAGCAGACAGAGACAACATCAAGGTCATTACAAGTAGTTGATTTTCTTCATGCATGAGAAAGTGTGTGTGTCATAGCTAGGAGCCATCGAAAGGAGATCTACGACATCAAGGCTCAGGTTGTATATTTCTCTTTCAGTTAATGCAATACATGAATATGTCCCTTTCCCATAATGATGATGTCATCTTATTACATGATTCCTTGATCACATGTATAGACTAGGTATTGAATATATTAATGCCTTTGCTGTGATTGGTTTGTGTTGTTGTGATTGAATGACACAAGAGCATCGGAGCAGAGAAAGGAACAACAGAGATTAAAGGAGAGCGTAAATAAGGTATGAACACTATCCATTTCTCTTAGTTCGTTCAATAGCTAGATCTAGGGAAAGAGTAGTATTCTGTCACATTTTGTTCCAGATCCAGGTGGATCTAGGGAGATTGGTCTGTGTCCGCACTCACGAATTTATCCTTAAACAATCCCAGTCCAGTCATTTGTCCAGTCATATGAGGTCGTGCAGAGGCTTCATCAGCGGTCCACCCAGAAATCAGCGTGCAGTTACACCACATCATCAAGAAGTTCCTAGATTTAGGAAATTTGTTAAGTTAGTTAGGCTAAAAATAGTTTTAGCACGTCCTAGTCATTAATGACAGGATCCTTTGTAATTTGAGTTATAAATACTTCACCTTTCGAAGTATTGGGGGTTGTTGATCTTCACACCCTGATGCTATTAGACTGCAATATTTTTGAAGAGATCTTCCATTAATAAAAAGGAGGCACTTTTACAGGATTCTTGTGTGTATTCACTGGTGATGTTTTTCTCTCTAAGTTGAATGTTTTTCTCACTCTGTTATCATATTGTTTTCTGAATCTAATCTTTAGAAGTAATGAACGTTGTAGGATTTATCTCGTATTCCCTGTTTCTGACTCGTAATATTTTAGTGTTTCATCTTTTGGTGTTTTCAATAAAGAAATTCTTAACTGCTTCTTTGTTGAAAATATCTTTCTCATCTTTTCTGCTATTCATCATTTATATTACTAAAGAATCCAATGATTATATTATCTCGCCCTGTGAAAGTTTTCCCTTTGCGTTTCTAGTTCGGATTTCACATTCTATTCAAAACATAGACCCCATATCCCAATGGATGTGTAGATTGTCTCAACCAACTCGACACACATTATAACAACAAAACCGACATATTTATTTACCTAGCCTAATATTTAAAATTTGAAACATAGCTAAATCATATAGAGAGATCCCTCTCTGAAGTTGGAAGGGATAGATCCCAGCTTCAAAAGCGGTTGGATAAAGTTACGTTTTTTGGATTTCTTTTGTTGTCAACCTCTAGGAAATTTACAGAGCGCTAACATAGTGGCAACCATACTAGGGAATGAACATATAAAATTTATAACTTCATGTTTTCTTTCCCCAAAAGAAAGTCTGTTCCTGAAAGATGGCAAATTTGAGAAGAAATTAATGTTTACAGGTTGATTAAATTTGTACATATTATTTTCAGACTCATAAAATTAAAATATATATATATATATATATAAATCAAAAAGAAATTTGCCTCCCAAGAAAGCTTTTACTTGATCTCATCCAGACCCAGAACCTGCGATAGTGACAGATAACCTGAAACAGTTGCTCAAGAAAAAGACTGTAGCTGAAGGCTCAGTGAGTCATACTCCCTTGCATAAGTCCCTTTCCTTTTCAGGGGAATCTATTACCTTTCAAAACCCTGACTTTGACACCTTGTTCCAACAAAACCTGGTTAGAACACGGTCCGATAGTTTTGTGACTGGAATCATTTTCGACAACTGTTTGCAACCCCGAACCCCTGAAGTTTTTTCTCCCACTGCTAAACCACAAACCACTCCCTCAGTGCTATCCATTCCCTCCTCGTCCTTGTCTTCAGTCACTACCTTGCCGATCCTCCAGTTGGTTATCCCACCTCCTCCACCAATCACGGTGGCTAGATATGCTCCCTTGGTGTTGGCTGCCCCTCTTCATGCCATGCCCCAAGACTATCAAATAAGACTTCCACAGTTCAATGCAATAGGACCTTTGAGTGCACAACAACATGTTGATAAAATGAATGATTATTACGATCTGCATGAAGTAGATGAGGTTGAAGTTCAAATGAGACTGTTTTCCCAGAGTTTGACAGGTGACGTTAAAAAATGGTATAAAGGTTTACGTGTCGCCTCAGTCCTTGACCTTGCCACATTCCAAAGGATTTTTCTAGAAAGATGGGAGGTAAAGAAAAATCCTCTCCAAATCTTGTCAGAATACGAAAATATTAGAAGAAATCAAGGTGAGACAGTACAAGATTACTGCATTCGTTTCAATAACTTGTACAATGCAATCCCAGCTGAAATCAAACCTCCACAGGGTTTGGCATTGATAAAATTCCCTGATGGTTTTGACGCTGACATGTCATACCAACTAAGGGAAAGAAATTCTACCACCCTGGAAGATATGCAGAAAAGTGCAATAAGTGTGAAAGCCAATTTGTTGGAAAAAAGGGCACGTCAGAGGTTAGAGAGGAGAGTCACAATTAAAGAAGAACCTTCCACATCAACCTCAGATTCCAAATTGGATTCTTTGGCCAAAGCAATGGAAAGAATGATGGAAAGACTTACTGTGTCAGAAAGAAATCCTCCAAGAGACAACCCACCTGCTCCTCAGGTTCAGAATTCTCACTTCAGGAGAAACCCTCCTCAAATCAAACAGAGAGATCCTAGGGATCAAAGAGAACAGAGAGGTATGGATCAACAGGTCAGACCTCCCCTACAAGAAAATTATGCTGATGAAGGGGAGGAAGTGATTGAGGAACTGGAGGATACTCACATAAATCTCATGGGCATTCACGATAACGAAGCTATTTTCCTTACCCAAGAAGAGCAAGAAATTTTTCTTCTCAATCAAACAAAAGTAAGTGAAGAAGCTGAAGATGCAGAACAACAGGCATTCGAAAATGCCATTTTGGAGGTACACCGGAAGTATAATCTGTGGAGTAAAAAGATGGAAGGAATTTCCCCAAAAAAGACGATTGAAATGAAGAAGGTGACCGAAACCAAGAAGGCCTCTGAGCCATCTGCCGAGAAGATTCCTGAAAAGAGCAATGCCGAAGTTCCCGCGAAGAAAAACCTTACTATTCTGAAAAGATCGTCACAGCTCAAGGTTTCACCTATTAATCCACCAAGTACTTATGGCTAGAAGAGTGTGGTGGTCAAACCAGAATTAATGAGCCAAGGCATAGCTCCTACACCTTTCATCCTGGAGGGGGAACTAGCCAAAGTAAAAACTCCCATTCCACTTTCCGAGTTGATGAACAAAGACGTTTATCGCTCATAGGTGATTAAATCACTGACCATTGAACCTGACATAGGCACGAAGGCCTTAACCATTGGATCAACAAATCATTCAGATACCGTGAACCTTACGAATGATCAACCTGAACTTCTGTTCAGACCTGAAGTAGATGGCCGAGACGATAATGGTGTTGTCGCTCCTTTTTACATCAATTTAAACATACATGACTTGATCTTTCATAACGCTATGCTAGATTCAGATGCTTCCCACAATCTGATGCCTAAAGTAGTGATGGAGAAACTGGGACTGGAGGTCACAAGACCTTACAAGGATTTACACTCATTTGACTCCAGTAAAGTTAGATGTATTGGTTTGATCAAGGACCTATGTATCACCCTGGTTCATATTCTTGCAAAGAGCATGGTAATGGATGTGATTGTTGCTGACATCCCTCTGAAGTATGGGATGTTTCTATCCCGGTCTTGGGGGGCTAAGTTGAGAGGTACCCTACAGCTAGATATGTCTTATGCCACTATCCCAGTTTTCGGGCAACAAAGAAGACTATACAGAGAAACATTGATGAAATACATGGTCAATAGCTAGGAAAAACCACACAACTATCCTCTTTACTCTGCACATTCTGACTTGGATTCTTTTATCCTATATAACGATGGTGACACGGAAGAGAAAAACCCTCAGCTGGGAGAAGATACATCTAGTCAGGATGAACGCCAAGAAACCATCGAGGTAGCAAAGAAGAAAAAAGTGATAACTGAAGAGCTACCAGATGATTTCTGGAGCATGGATTTTGATGGCGCAGTAAGCAAAGAAGGAGCTAGAGCAGGAGTTTGGCTACATAATCACAGAAACAGGTATTCAGAAAACCATTCTTACAAATTAAATTTCCAATGCACTAACAATATTGCCAAGTATGAAGCCTTGATGCTCGGTCTGAAGCTTTTGAAAAGAGTTGGTGCTAAATAGATTATGGTAAGGGGCGATTCCGAGTTGATAATCAAGAAAATCAAAGGTGAGTATGCCGCAAAACACCCACGTCTTAGAACTTATAGGAATGTTGTTCTTGATTCCCTTAGATGTTTCTTTGAAGTGGACTTGCAGGTAATGCCGAGGGGATAAAACATTTTGGCGGAGGGATTGGCAACATCTGTAGCCATGTGTAAGATTCCCTTCCACTCGACTCGCACATACACGGTAGAGGTGAAATGCAGACCAACCATCCCCGACAATATCAGTTCCTGGAAAGTGTTTGGTAATGACGATCAAATCGAAGACTTTTTGCAGTGTAAAAATGATTTTGAATGTACAAATATAGATTTAGAGAACGAGGATGAAAATGTAAATAAATCTGATTTTGAAATTGATAGTGTAAATAGTGTAGATTCAGGAGAGTTAGGCGATGATGAAATGGATGCCGATATTTTACATTTGAAAAGTAATGTTTTGCCTAGGGGTCTAGTTCCTTTAGAGGACTTGTTTGATTTTAACGACATAGCCAAAAAACCAAAAATTGAAGCCAATGGACAAGAGGTAGAAGACTGTAATATAGGGACAGAGGAGAAACCCAGGATAGTCAAATTGTCCAAATCACTGCCCCCTGAGCAAAAACTCAAATACCTTGAGCTGTTCAAAGAATATTCAGATGTCTTTGCCTGGGGTTATGAGGATTTGAAAGCTTACGATACCAGCATCATACAACACAGGATTCCAATAAAAGAAGACCAAAAACCGTTTAGACAGAAACTTAGGAGTATAAATCCCAAGTTAATCCCTCTGATAGAAAAGGAAATCAAAAAAATGTACGATGCCAAAATCATAGTCCCATTGCGTTTTTCCAAATGGGTCTCTAATTTGGTCCCTACGCGTAAGAAATCTGGGGAAATCAGAATTTGCATAGATTTTTGAAATCTAAATAAGGTCTCCCTGAAGAAAAACTACCCCTTGCCCAAAATGGACCATATCTTACAAAGGGTGGTTAGATCCAGTCGAATCTCTTTACTAGATGGGTTCTCAGGTTATAATCAGGTCCTAGTACACCTGGATGACCAAGACAAAATCGCTTTCACCACACCATGGGGCACTTTCATGTATGTGAAAATTCCTTTTGGTTTGATGAACGCTGGAGCAACTTTCCAGAGAGCAATGGATATCGCCTTTGTGCAAGAATTGGGTAAGTTTATTGTCATCTACTTGGATGATGTAACTGTGTTTTCCCGATTTGATGACGAACACCTGCGACACCTTAGACGAGTCTTCGAGAAATGTAGATGGTTTGGGATTTCTTTAAATCCTAAGAAGTGCCTTTTCAAACTAGAGGAAGGCAAACTGCTAGGACACATCATCTCCAAGGATAGAATCAAAATAGACCCTAGCAAAACCGAGGCCATACAAAAATTAGAACACCCGAGAAACATCAAAGAATTGCAGTCTTTTATCGGGAGAATAAACTTTCTACGAAGATTCATTCCAAATCTGGTAGAACTCCTCAAAAACATTACAAATATGCTAAAGACGGATGTGAAAATAAAACGGGACTATGATTCCAGACAGTCTTTCGAACAAGTCAAACGAGCACTCACAGAGGCCCCTGTCTTAATCAGTCCTGATTTTACCAAGGATTTATATTTTTTTTCTTTCGCTTCCAAACATACTATAGCAGTTGTATTACTACAAAATAACAACGAAGGGTATGAACAACCCATAGCTTTCTTTAGTAAAGCCTTAAGAGACGCTGCTCTGAATTACAAGATAATGGAGAAACAAGCTTTTGCCTTGGTAAAAGCTATAAAATATTTTAGGGTCTACATTCTCCATTCCCATACCATTGCATATTTTCTAAATGTGGTAGTAAAAGACATTTTGACCCAGGACAATTTGGATGGAAGAAGGGGAAAATGGATTGTTGTCATTTTAGAATACGACATAGAGATTAAGCCTATGAAAGTAATCAAAGGTCAAGGCCTTGCTAAATTAATGGATGAATCTAATTTCCATGCTCTTGACATTAATTTTTTAGCTGCAGCAGATGAACAGGGCGAGATGGTGACTCCAAGCGTGAGAGAGGTATTTCTCAACTCTCCATGGTACACAGACCTTATATTCATTTTGCAAAATTTACAAGCTCCCCCTGGTTTGACTAAGACTAAAGCTAGATTTTTGAAGTTGAAATCCTTAAAGTTTTGTATTCTAGAAGGAAATCTGTATTGGAAAGATCCGGGAGGTATTCTATTAAATTATTTATTGAAAGATGAAGCTAACAAAGTGTTTCAAGAATTTCATGCAGGAGAATGTGGTGGCCATCTGAACTGGAAATTCACAGCCAACAAAATCCTCAGAGGTGGTTTCTATTGTCCCACCCTATTCGCTGATGTACATCGTATAGTGACAGCATGTCATCAATGTCAGTTGTTTGAAGGAAAAAGGAAACTCCTCCCTCTACCTCTGAAACCGATCTCAGTTGAGGCCCCTTTCCAACAATGGGGATTGGACTTCATTGGAGAAATTCACCCCCCTTCTTCAGGCCAGCACAGGTGGATTCTCACTGCCACCGATTATTTTACCAAATGGATCGAAGAAGTACCAAGCAGGCAAGCCACTGACTCTGTTACTATCAAATTCCTTGAAAATAATATCTTGTCTCACTTTGGATGTCCTAGAAAGATTATTATTGGCAATGAAGTTGCTTTCCGGTCGAAGAAAATCATAGCTTTTTGCAACCAGTATCACATTGGTTTGGGACATTCCACAGCTTACTACCCTCAAGGGAATGGGCTGGCGGAATCTTCAAACAAAATCCTGGTGAACATCATCAAAAAAACGTTGCAGGAAAACAAGAAATCATGGCATAACAAGTTGGTGTTCGCATTATGGGCTAACAGACTGACCACCAAGAGGTCAATTGGTATGTCACCATACCAATTGGTCTATGGCACAGAAGCAGTTTTCCCCACTTCCTTAGGAGTCCCTATCATGAAGTTTCTTCAAGAGGTACAAGCCAAGCCAAATGACTCACAGAGAAGGATTAATTAGATGATCCATTTGCAGCAGTCTAGGGAAGACGTTTTCAGCAAGACTCAGGTAATCCAAGAAAGCATCAAGAAGATTTTTGACAAAAGAACCAAGGAAGATGATTTTGAGATAGGAGATTTGGTGCTGAGATGGGATGCTAGAAATGAAGACAAGGGAAAACATGGAAACTTTGACAGTCTATGGAGAGGACCATACATGATTCAAGCATTCAGGGGAAACAACGCTTTCTTGCTAAACAACGCTGATGGGACAGATTTGCTAGGAGGACCTGTAAATGGAAAAACGCTGAAGCATTATGTGCCACCTCAATAGAGACTCAAGTTTCACTCTCCATTGTACATACCATTTTTATTTTTCGCTTTCATTTTCTGAGTGAATAACATTAGTCAGTTGGTTGAAGCCCAAAGAGAAGGCCCTAAGCTGCTGACCACATGTTCTTCCAATTTTTTAGAATAAAACCAATCAATCAATGAAGGCTATGAGACAGAAATTTTTAGAATGACAGGAAGCATAATTCTTGGCACTTCACAGGGCAACTACCATCCCCAGGTGGAGCCGTTGTTATCACCCTATAAGTTATAGGATCAACTAGTGACTGGGATATTATCTGTCTCTAGTATTTTTTGTTGACAAATGATTTTTCATTCTGCAAATAAAAAGAAAGAGAAAAAAGAAAACAAAAGAAAGAGAAAAAGAAAACAAAAGAAAAGAAAAATAAAATAAAAGAGGGCATAAAAAATTGGAATAAAAGCCCCATGCAAATAATAGTAACTTGGTCCATACCTTTCAAGCATGGCCACGTTCTTTTTAAATTGATGTTGATACGGTAGTGAATGAGTTTGGCTAAACAGTTTAATCTTAGCCAAAGTGTCTAGGTTAGATTAGTGAATAAATCTGGCCAGACTGTCTAATCTTGGTCAGATAGCCCCAGGGTAGAGTAATTTCTTAACCCAATAGTCTAATATGGGTTAATTGTCATAGGAAGCTAGGTTAGAATATAGGCTAGTTGCTTCGTTGCTACATTTCAATGAGAACTAGTTTGATGTAAGTGTTGTGCCATGTTTCAGATGTTTAAAAATGGTGTTGGTCAAGCCTCATGGTGGTGTCCACTTGAAAAACCTTGGAAAAACCCATAAAATGCATTTATCCTAA
>ML798251.1:203212-245724 GCA_009831015.1 Picea engelmannii | reverse complement strand
TTAGCATTTGCTATTGCTCTTGAGCATTCAGTTTGGGGGTTTTGCTGTACAAACCCTTGTGAGCAACTCAGTGGTGAAATATCCACTCACCTTGTTCCGCAGCTTGGTCTTGGGGATGAAATACTCCTCCACACCATTCTAGTCTCAACCCATCTCCATCAAGTGCTTCAGAAGGTAGCAAGTCATACTATTCTTATGTTTCTAGCAAGGGCACACCATCATCTGGAGGGAGGTTCGATCCAGCTTATCCCGAGGGCCTGGGGCCATTCCGACAGTTGGGTTTTGATTGCAGGGGTAGGACCATCAGTTTGAGGGATTTTCTGGAGGGTTATCATCATTCTACATTTGTCTACAGATTGGGATGTCTTGGAGCCATAGGGGATGTCCTGTAAATCAGTAAAACTCAGATCTAGGGAGATCTGCTTGAGATCTGAGTCCAAAACGTCTCCCACAGGATTCTCATAGCCCGATCTATATTCTTGGAGATTTTCATAGCATTTGGAGGCCTCCTTCATCAGGGCCGAACCAGCTAGGGTTTCAATCATCTAATGGGGCACCCCATTCAGTGGGAAATTTAGATCTACGGGGTTCTAGAGTGAATTTGGGAATTTGGACATCTGGGTTGTCCTTACAGTTGCCCGATCTATCATTTGGCATATTTCTTGGGATGATTGGACACTTTTGGTAGCAGGGAAGAATTATTGAGGACTTCAACATTCTAGCAGGACGTGGCACTTTCCAGCTTGGAGGATGAGCATTAGTATGGCTCAGATCTGCTTGATTCAGTATTCCTTGTATATCCAACCTTTGGAGGCTTATTTTGTATTGTCAGGAGCATTTTGTAGCAACTCATATCGATTGCTTGTACAACCATCTGAGGTTTATGCCAGATCGGCCATCTATTGTATTGATCTTACATTGCTCGTAATAAAAAGGTTAGATCTTTGCTTGTGCTTCTACATCTTGAATATATTGTGATCTCCATGAGTGATGAATCTTGTATGCACTTAATAACTCAATAAATTAGTAGTAGTTAGTGATTCCAAGAAAGGATTTGGCTTGGGATCATTACACTGGAAGAGCTTAAAATTGAAGACAGAACAGAGACCATCCTTGAGGTCAAAAGAATTTTGACCAAGAGAGGATTAATGCTTCAACTGGAAGAAAAGGTTCAGACCATGGACCTAGGGGTACAAATATTTTTTAGTAAAATTGAGGCTCTCTAGAAGAAAGGTCTTCCTGGTCTGAAGGTAATCAATGATAAATTGATTACACTCCCAGACTACAAGAAGAGATTGGTCGATGTGGCTAAGGACAATTCAAAGTTTGCAGGAATTCAAGGGAGCATCACTGGCAAGGCATTCCTAGATTCCCTTCAGTGGGACATCAGTATCCAACACAAGCTTCGATACATCTTCCTCACCAAACCTACCTTCGCCAAGTACACAGAAATGGACGAAGTGTATCGAAGGCTACTCAAAGTCAACGTGCCCAGTCATCTTCGATGGAAGGAACTATGTGATCTGATCGAGTAGCAGATGAGTTGTCCCAGTCCAGTCAGTTGTCTAGTCAGATGAGATCGTGCAGAGGCTTCATCAACAATCCACCCAGAAATCAGCGTGCAGTTACACCACATCATCAAGCAGTTCCTAGATTTAGGAAATTTGTTAAGTTAGTTAGGCTAAAAATAGTTTTAGCATGTCTTGGTCATTAATGACAGGATCGTTTGTAATTTGAGTTATAAATACTTCACCTTTCGAAGTATTGGGGGTTGTTTATATTCACACCCTGACGCTATCAAACTGTAATACTTTTGAAGAGATCTTCCATTAATAAAAATGAGGCACTTTTACAGGATTCTTGTGTGTATTCACTGGTGATGTTTTTCTCTCTAAGTTGAATGTTTTTCTTGCTCTGTTATCATTTTTTTTTTGAATCTAACCTTTAGAAGTAACGAACGTTGCAGGATTTATCTCATATACCCTATTTTTGACTCGAAAGATTTTAGTGTTTCATCTTCTGGTGTTTTCAATAAAGAAATTCTTAACTACTTCTTTGTTGAAATTATCTTTCTCATCTTTTCTGCTATTAATCATTTATATTACTAAAGAATCCAGTGATTATATTATCTCGCCCTGTGAAAGTTTTCCCTTTGCATTTCTTGTTCGGATTTCACATTTTATTCAAAACACAGACCCCATAGCCCAATGGATGTGTAGACTGTCTCAACCAACTCGACAAACATTATAACAACAAAACCGACCTATTTATTTACCTAGCCTAATATTTAAAATTTGAAACATAGCTAAATCATATAGAGATATTCCTCTCTGAAGTTGGAAGGGCTAGATCCCAGCTTCAAAAGTGGTTGGATAAAGTTACGTTTTGTGGATTTCTTTTGTTGTCAACCTCTAGGAAATTTACAGAGTGCTAACAGGTGTACCACAAGGTAGAGAAACTAGAGGTCAATGACTCTTATGGTTCGATCTCTGGGAAGGTGGCTCCTTCCATCATTTGCCAAGTGACAAATGCAATCAAAACAAGCAACCAACTGAAATGGAACTCGTATCCCTGATCCTGAGCTTCACGGAAGTATTTCTCAATTTCATTGATGAGGTAACTCACCCAATTCATCTACATTCCCTCCACGCATTTTCCTGCAAGTTCCACCACGAACCTGGTGACCTGCGTGGGGCGGTTCTTTCTTACGAGCTTGACAACTATGAGTTTTCAAGCGAGGTGCATTGTGCCATCCTGGATAGAGGCTACCTTGTAGCCTCGGTTTCCCTTTTCGACTTCGCCATAAGCCTCCTTGATGCACTGTGCCAGGGAGCGATCCAAGGCTTTCCCTGGGTAAAACTACTGAGGGTTGGGTCCTTGCATGCTCAATCCTATAATCAGGTGGATCAGTTTTGGATCCACAGTAATCTGTCGATCGATACACGAGTATCCGCCATGGTAGCACGAAAAGAGGAGCTTAACGCAAGCATTAACCTCCTGGTGTCAGCCAAAATGGGGAATCTTCATGACATTTAGTATAGTGGACTGCGCTAGCTCCTTAATCCATGGCTGGGAGACTATGTAAGGCTTCTTCCCAATGGTATTTGTCAAATATCAATGGGGTGTGAGCGTAGCATAGTTCTTTCTATCTCCAAGGTTGAAGTCATTGTTCTTCAGTTATGGGATCTGTCCCAATTGGCTTCCAACTACGTGTATTCCTTTCGGGATGTACGTGGTGATCAAAGTGTACTCAAAGTCCCGTGGGATGCTATCATGGTTAACCGCGCCAGCCAAGGGCGGGATATAATCTGGTAAGATCGACGGGATTTGCTTCACATTACCTAGATCTTCATGATGCTTACTTCGCTGCTCAGTCACGGGGTTAGCACGGACAGAGTGTCATGTAGTCGAAGGGGAAGTCTGCAGTCCCCTGGTCGACGATGCCTGAACACCTTCAGACATAGCTCTTTCAGCCATAAACTTCTTAAGAACCTCTTCAACGGACTTCTCTAACTCAGTCTGTTTGCCCGACATTCTCACTTTTAGACAGATAGGTCAAGGTAGGCAAACGAACGGGCAGGGTAAACAATGGATGGCGAGGTCTATCTTCGAATAACACAACTCAATCAATTCTCTTCTTGTCTCAAATAATCATGAGTGGAAAAAAGTGGTCCCAACACAACGTTCGATGGGTTAAATAAGTGAGCATCATAACTAATTCATCCAATGGGTAGGCATGCTTCCATCAATGCGAATCTATCTGTTATGGCACGGACTCAACGTCCCAAATGTGGTCCATCCACTCATAAATGTGTATTCTAGACGTTCTAGAGCGTCGTTCTAATGGTCAGGGCACCTTCAATGGTCATATAGCTTCGTCAGGGTGAAGTCCCATTTTGCGTGGTTCTGCTGTTCTAGCGA
Organism: Picea engelmannii; assembly: GCA_009831015.1. Lineage (NCBI taxonomy): Eukaryota > Viridiplantae > Streptophyta > Pinopsida > Pinales > Pinaceae > Picea > Picea engelmannii. The sequence goes on along the minus strand of ML798251.1, from coordinate 241,803 downwards.
GGTTGAACTCATGTAAACCTGCCTCTTGCGAAGTATTCCATTTGTTCATTGTAACTTCCTATATCTTTTCCAACTTGGCTTTCTTCTTACTGAGCTTCCTTTCTTTCTTTCTTGTGATCTGAGTCTCTCTAACTGTTTCTGGATTCCTCTTTCCATTCTTATTCTTATCTTCTCCTAGCGTAGTGACTTCACATTGCTAATGTATTTCCAAGGGGTTCAAAGTTAATGTTCCTTCTCTTATTAATTCTAGGGTGGGTATTCTTCTTTCTTGCATGGATAGGTCCTTCAAACCTTCTTGTGCTCTTTCAACCTTGATACCTAATTCTCTTGTGTTTTGCTGCTTCAACTTAATTTCTCTTTCTTCTATCAGTCGATCTATTTTTCTAGCTATGAAATCCTTTAGTTCTTGTTTTTTCTTTTCTGTAGCTTCTTCCTCTGCTTTCCTTCTTATATGATCCTCCTCAATCCAATTCTTTCGTACTAAAAGTGGGAAAGGGGCATTTTTCTCAACAAACTTAATGACTTCAAATTCTTCTTCAGTCGATGTTCCATGAAATAATAGGTACATTAGTAACTCTTCCACATAAGGCTATCATCTTTCCCTTGAACAAGCCTATCCTTCCCAATGAAGGTACCATAGTGGGCTTTCCCAAAATTTCCCAAGTTTCTTCTGTCATAATATTCACTTGTGTTTCTTCATCAAAGATACAGTCTATGTCGAAGTCTTCTATTCTTGTACTTATGTGTTGTTTTACTTTTGGGATCTCTGGTAAACTGACATCTTTGTGATCATTCATTGTTTCTTTCAACTGAATAGCATAGTCTAAGATTTCTCTGATTCTTTCTCTTTATGATTCTCTAACATGCTCTTAGTCTCTTGACTTTCTTCATAGTTTTTTTGTCTCATGTTCATCCTTTCAACTTTAGCAATCATTTAGCACGACATCTGGTTCTGAAATACCGCGGGGCTCTACATAGATACATCCAAACTGAAATGAATTTTATGGACATCTCATCACTCGGTTCTTCTTATTGATATGATGTTAAAATCGAGCAGAATTTTAAGCACTAGAACAAACGGGATTTCATATCTATAAATCCACAACAACCAAAGTATGAGAAAGACAGCCCTAACAAACAGCTTCATGAAAACCAGTCTAAGCCACAAGAAAAGAAGGGTCATGGGAAGATGAAAAAGGACACCGAAAAATGGTGTGAATTCCACAAAAGCCCCTGGCACAACACCGATGAATGTTGCTCAAAATAGTCATTGCATGAAGGATTGAAATCCTTCATTCGATTTGATTATCAATTCCCTCTCCATAGTTGTTTTCTGGGTTTGACTCTCCAATATCCATCTTCATTTTGGGGGATATGATTCTCTTGAAAATATTGATAATACTTTAGGTAAATTTCACTCAAAGAGCGAAGAGACAGAGTACATGCACATCACCACTTATGCATGAATTTGTGTGGACATGGATTTTAGTAAAGGATTTGCAATAGAAATCAATGGGGTGTCTAAAGATTACTCATGGAATCAAAATATAGATTATGAATGCTTTCTTCCACTGCAGGGTGTGTTATGAAATAGGACACATTACTACTTAGTGCCCCAAGAGTCCTAAAAGTGGCCAAATCTAGAACACTCAAAGAAAAAACAATTGGTGGGATGGAGCGAAGGAAGAGCATCAACTTATCAACAAGGAACCCCCTTTGGTCATTCAAGAATCATAGCCCATCAAATAGGGATAGATCCAAACCTCGACGACATATAGGACAAAACAAAAAACTCAAACACACTATGGAACCTCCAACCACCTCAAGATCGATAGTGAGATCCTTGTTGAGATTGGAAATTTGAGGCAATTTAGTTTCATTTTGAATGTTGGATACCCTCTTTTGTGCTCACATGACTAAGCACTTTATTCTATTGTTTCACATGATTTCCATGACAAAAGCTCCGTTATCCAATATTACTACATATATGGAGTGGAAACAATATACTAATGGTTTGAGTTATCAAGAGATGAAGGGTTTGAAAATAACAAACTTCACATATGGTTGAGTTGTTTGTTGAACCTAACCCCAAGATAGCTCCTTTTGTTAATTGACCACATATTTCTATTGATTGGTTCATACACCATGGTATTATTGAAACTGAATTGATCATTGGCATGGTTTTTTATGATTCTCCACATAGTGATAGGTAGATGTCATTATACCTTTTAAGGAATTTGTCTGTAGAGATCGTATGTATGTCATGTGAACTATTTTGATGTGCTATATATTTAGGGGGGTTGTTAGATATTCCCATAAGATAGACAACATGTGAGGTCTAATCCAAATCATTAACATTGTCCTAGATGTAGGCCTAATCTCTATGCACAATTTGCACCTACATGTATTGTGTTATAGGATATCTAGTGTACATTTCTACAATTGTTGAAGATATTAGACAAACATGGTTCCTTTGTTTATTTCATTTGCAAGAAGGGGACCTCCAGGGGAGATCCTTTTGGCATTCGGAAATATAGGTCTTATGGTCATAATATATTTCCACATCCATGCATGGCCTGTGGCTAGACCTTCTACAAGCCTTTATTTTATATCATGTGTTATGGATACCTTGAAATGATAATGGAATTTCCTTTTACAATATTAGTTGGTATATTTTACTATTAAATAGATTTTATTAATATTTAGATTTTTTTCATGTATTGTTTAACTTTTTTTTCTCAAGTTCACTTGATACACGTGGATACTCCACCTTCGTAGAGAATTCCCCTCATGTTAAGGGATTTAGATGCAATGATGGGTGTTGAATATACTTTGGGGATGTCAACCACATAGATAATTGATCCAAACCACCATTGATCCATTTGGGTGATTGTCAAGTGATTTGGATTAAACACTTCCAAATCTATTTTGGGACTTTTGCAACATTTCCCCTCACTGCCCTCCAAAAAAAGACTTTTTGAATACAGCTCTAGCCCCTTTTTCATGTTGTTTTCCCATTAAGAGCATTTAAAAAAGTTATAATGTCCCCAACTTTAAGTTTGGTGAAAGGATTTATGGTCTTGAACAATGGATCAATAGATTTCCACTCGACACACTTCACTTATAACCTTATTACATCTATCATTGTCGTTATTTTATCTTTTTATTTTGTCATATACTTTTATTAAAAAAAATTATTTTAATTAATTAATTTAAGAATCTCATTTTCATGTTGTTCTTCTCATTAACAACTTTTTAACCAATTATTCTCTATGATATCACCATCACATTTCCACTAAATACAATGGACTTCAAACCTTATCCCATATAATGTCTTAACGTTTTTATCTTTTAATGTTACCATATATTTTTATTATTTAACTTAGAAATCGACATTAATTCTATGTATTTAATTTCCCTAATCCATTTAACATACCAAACATAACATACCAAACAACGTTGTAGATGGCCATACCAAGACCATGCTTCTTTGATTCGCATATATTTTTGTGTACTTTAGAGTCCCTACTCCATTTAGGAGCATGGAAAATGGTCATACCAAGTCCATGTTTCTTTTACAATTACCAAGAACATTAACATTGTTTCTTAAAATAATTAAGATACTCTTAAACGAAGGAATTGAATAAGAGTTTGGATGCATTGTAAGAGTTTTCTCTATCTCCCCTATGAAGTCTATACAATTATTGATAGTCGTAAGAGCACATTTAACCTATCACTTCTTTTATTAATAACTAGTAATTGTTTTTGAAGGTGCAAAGAATATGTCTTTATAAAATGGTGAAGTGAAAGTGAAGTATTTTAGAAAATAGTTGTGAGTGAAACAATGTGAACATTTAGAATTTGATAAAATAATGATATACTTAAAAATTTGGTGGGTATATTTTGTGTATGTTAAGAATGGTCTATCATTCCAAGAATTTTCTTTAAAAAAAACCCAAAAATCCTAAACGAAAGGCTTGAAAAATTAGATTTGTGAACTAAGAGATTGCCTAAAAATGGGTAGTGTTTCCAAGTTATAGGTCTATGGACATATACGAAAAAATATAAATTTTATCTACAAAACAAAAGTGAACTTCCCTTACTAAAATTAATTCAATATAACTTGGACATAAATGGTAAGGTGAAAGCAAATAAATGTTTATGCTCAAATTTCTTAAAATGAAAGTGAATAGGTCTCATATTTAGAAACAATTTGCAAATGATTAATGTGGATGAACAATTGTTGGAATGTATCACCAATAATGAATAAAAATAATGTAGATTGTTATTTATATTATTGATAAATCTGGATCGGCAATTTAAAAATGCACAAAATATTATCTTTTGATCAATTATTGGATATTACCTTGCATGTTATCTAGGTATATCCATCACATTTCTGATTGGGATAGTATTAAATTCTATAAGGAAATTGGAAGCATATCAATCACATTTGTGATTATGCTTGTATTAAATATTCAAAGGAAATTGAATGTTTTTTCTAAATGAAAGCAATCAAACAAGTCAATATGTTGAAGGTTTGTTGAGTTTCCAAAGATATATAAAAGCATGTGCAAATCAAAGAAACCCTCCGAATCAATATGTTGAAGGTTTACAAATGCATGTTTAATTTGTAGATTATAAAAAGTCAAACTTTATTCATATTTTAATGATCCAAAACCTCCCTTGCCAAACTTGTTCTATTGTTGAAATTGGAAGTAGTATCTATCATAATATCATACAAAATTACAAAATTTTATTTATAATTATTGTTTTTTATTATATAATTATCACTTATTTACATGAAACATTGTGATATTTTGTATCTTTTAGATAAGATACCATGATTTTGGATAATAATTTAAAATTAAATTTTAGATTAAATACCTCTTTATGATTTTCAATGCATGTTCTACTCTGGTGTAATCTAATTCATTTGTGAATATCAATAAAATTTAAACTTAAATTGAATTGAATAAATAAAAGAAACACTAATACCAAAGGTGAAAATTCTACAAGGCCTCCCTTTAGAAGTTTTGAAGTTATTTACTAAACAAAATAAAGCATGTAGAATCAATAACTGAATTTCATTATTTCCATTACTTACAAACATTGTTGAGCTTGGAACATTTATGAGACAATAGTATGATAGAATCCCATGAATTCTAGATATCACATTAGCATCACATTATAACCAAGTTTATACTTTTAACCTCTCCAAGAGATAATGAAAATGAACTAAGAAACTTAAAAATCGAATGGTTAACTAAAACTTAAAAACCAAACATCGATACTAATTTTTTTATCGAATCAAGATTAAGTTCCACTCACAAATACGACTATATGAAAAATAGGTCTATCTCAATTGTAATTCTAAGAAATAGAAGTCTTGCAGACTAGGTAGATCTCAAAGGACTATAAGGAAAAATCAAAACAATAATGAACTTAGAGGAGCAGAAGGAAAAAACAAAACAATAACAAACTTAACTTAAATCTTACTATGTGAAGTGAAAGCCCTATTTATGGACAAAATGTTTCCCCTTAATTAACCCAAACATAATGTTGAGACAAAACTACAAAATCCATAAAACAAAATATATTAGAACAAAACCCATTAAAGAGAAATAATTATGAAAAATAAAAATATATGTACTTATGACTCTTTATTTGCGAAAGTAAGACCCATGAGAGGGTGCAAATTTTTGGGAGATGAGGGTTGAAGAGGTATAAGGAGCTAAATATGCTCAATGAATGAGCCAAAATATTCCTTAATTCCCTTCTTCCACCTAATTCTCACCAAAACTATCCCCACTAACCCCATTCCCAACAACACCCAAATGTTTGCAACATACATTGTTATAGGAAAATCACCTCAAAAATTATTAATTTTGTTAGCACTGAAAGTCACCCTCAGATTGTGGGAGGATAAGCCCAGTACCCATCAGAGTTTTTGGTGGATGTTGGTTTTATATGAGTGGAGGTCAATGGAAAAAACTCAATATATGAATGATGTTCAACATAGAACTGGGAAAGAAATGCACAGGGAAGTGAGGGCCACAACTAACTTCAGTCAGTGAATTGAGTTTAAGTGTGAGCAGAGGGAAGAATTAGTAAGAAAGGTGGACAAGATTGTTATGGGAATCAGGCCTTCAAGAAGCTTGGAGAAGAAAAACTCAGACTCAAGATCAATCTTAAGCTTAAGCTTCAGACACTGAAATATGTCCAAACAACACAGTCACAACAATACAATGATCAAACCTACATCACCATGCAACTACAACAAATCGACTGGATCCTCCATGCTCGAGCCATTCAGTGTAAGAGGGGAAAAAATCACAAGGAAGATGACTAAAATTGGTCACGATACCGCTGCAATCAAACCTACATTACAACAGCATAACAACCCTCAACTGGATCCTCCATGCCCGAGTGTTTTAGCATAGTTTTTACAAAGAGATGAAAAGAGGTTGACTTCTATTAATCAGAAAGTCTCAAATCCGATACATAACCAGAGAACAATTCTGGCATCAAAACATTACAAAATAGGGAGCTCTAATCAACCAGTTGACGACCTTAACAAAATATTAAAACTAATTATTTATACTCAGAACAATTCGCCATTACCAGGAGTGTGACCTAGCCACTACAATCAAAGATTTGCATCGACAACTTCTTCTATCAAAATGAACATGAATTCCTCTATCAGACGTGAGCTCATATCAGCATGGGCCTACAGAAAAATCCGTCCATAGGGGTACCTCGGGTTGACAACTTTGTTTTCTACAGACGACTCCTCCATACTTTCTAACTACTGAGTGATTCAAGGTTTCAACAACCCGACCTACCTTCCATTAACTGTTTTTCCTTGGAGATTGAACGAGACTTGATGCTTAGGGGGGCGACCACATGCTACTCTCGGTTAGGATGCCATATCAACATGAGATTGTGGGGCTGTCAAAAGTGGTTTAGATTCAAACCGCTTTTGGGCCTGCAATCCATCACCTTTCACCACGTAGTCCTTTTGCATTACCATGGTTTCAATTGTAGGACCGCTCAAGAAAATTATCGCACGAGCATGTTGCGTCCCCGCAATGAACTGTGGTCGTAGATTTGGTCCCAATCTGAGATCTGGATGCACATGCTAGATTTAGCGCTACTGCCAAGCTTAATCGCCTGCCAACTTTAGAATCCACCAAATTGTGCCCTGGGGGAGGGGAACGCTACTTTTGACGTTGAACAATAATACATCCCAGAGGATGATCTGACGAGGAGGTTTGATGTCATCATGTTGATGCGTCATGAAAGAGAAGCGACAAATGTCACTAAGAAAGAAGTGAATAATATTCCCACGGCTGCCTGGACTGTGTGCCACATGTCATTGTTGGATAGGTGTCAGGTGTCACGACCGACGAGTACGCCACACATCTACACTGATGACTACCACGTACTCTCTTAAATCGACAACTGGGATCTCCTTCGGGTCTCCAAGCTTCGGGAAAATGAAAACTCAAACTTATTTTTTCCTTGAAGAAAAACATCGAGAGTTAAGGATCTGACGAGGTGTGGCCTCCAAAGATCAACAACTAAGATCTCTTCATGGCTCTGGGCTTCATACTTCTCAATAGTCAAACTTTATTTGCCTCAAGCAAATTCGTAGGAGCTATGGATCTGTTGACGCGTGGCCCCATCGATGGATGGTCCAGATTCACTTTGGGCACTTCGGGTCTTCGGGCTTCGGCCCTTTGAGAAATTCGCGCACTTCTCTTTTCAAGACTCCCGAAGCTCATTTCCCCGAACACTTGGATCAGATGCCACCTATCCCCTTTAAGATCTATGGCTCATTCTTGTTTCGGGACTTTGAAATTTTCCCTTTGCTAGACTTGGTGCAATTTTGAGATTTTGAATACTCGCAAGCCACTAATCTGAACTCCACGTGGGATCTCCACCATTTAAAATTGAACCCGCCTGCTACTTGCATTTCAAGCCCGAAATAAACTGCCATGAAAGATACGCCTGGTTTCTGTGGTTGTGGCCTGAGTGAACAAGGACTTGGACGACTTGTTGTGGGTTGGGGAAAACAGAGAGCATGGTGACTGAACAAAGGAGATGAGTGCTCGTCCTCAGAGAAAAATGGAGGGGCTTGGAGATGAGGTTTCTCTCAGGTAAGATATTTAAGGAAAACCAGGACACACAAACGAACAAGTGCAAGCAGAGAACGATTTACAAGCTGAAAGGGGGAAAAATTAAGATTTGGCCTGCGAAAATGAGAGGGACAGGGAAAAAATACAGACTTAGGTACCAACAATGAACACATAGACTCCAGAAAACATTATGTGATAACATTTGGCTCCATAGGGGATGGTATGCTTCCTGCGAGCTGCCAAGAACGTGCAGTTCCAGTGCCTTAGCTGTTGGGCTATGGAGTCTAGATCAAAACATTCGCTAAAGAAAATGGGGAGATATGTACACTACTCTACTAAAAATGAAAACAAACACATGGGATCCAGAAGCAGCTTATTTATGTACAATCCTCGGCTAACTGACTTTTACAACATGCTACGTGAAAGTAAACTTCCACCATAGCCACCGAGACTGCTTGGTAATAAAATTCTTGGTAATACATGTATGGAAAAATTGGCAATACCTCCAAATGACGATAATATGAATAATTTTGTAGGTTCTAATGATTTTGGAAAAAACAGCTCCATATACAACCCCACAGGGTCACAAAATTTATAATCAGGAAATATCAACTGGTAAGAAATTACCCCCTGTCCTTCATTGGCTCTCACCCATCGTTCGATGTTCTCAGAGTGTATAGGTGGGTAGAGGACTAATGTAGGGCAGTTGATCCCAGGTGATATTTTCTCATTCACAGGCTCTGGACAAGAGATAATCTGCACCTTTAGCTCCTCCATTTCTCCTCTGTCTACTCTGATAACCTCTGATAGCTGAGAGCAAGGAGTCTCTTCATGTATATCCATGGATGGCTCTTTCTCTCTATCATGTTGCTCTTGGTAGTAGCTTTCGCTTTCATAAGAAAGTCGACTGCTTATGCTTTTTTTTTCTGAATACTCTTCAGGGGCAGGTGAGTGTGGAACCCTTTTATTTTTATCCTCGCTTTCTCTCTCATTCATATCTTTACCAGAATCATCACACGAGAAAAACTCTATCACATGCTAAATGTAGAATGAAAACTTCTTACAACAGTCATCCAAAACAAGATGAGACAGGTAAATCTTCTCGTAATACGAAGTGAAAGCATCGTGAAAATCCTTCAAAGAATGGATACTAGCAACAGGGAGAGATTGACACCATTCACGAGCATCTCCCTCCAAACAAAATTTGAACATCTTGATCAAGACATCCTCGTGAACAAAATCATTCTCAAGCATGCATACATGAAAATTGAATAAGTGCTCACCGAGATGGTCATGCTTGCTTCCTCTGAATCTCAGAAGATAATCATCCCATTTGTTTATAGCCGACACTGGATGTGGATAACCAAATATGGCTGAGAAATTGAATGGGGCAAAACTTTGAGCCAATATAGACGAGAGATGTGGCTCCTCCTTTTCTCCTTCCTAGCTCTCCCCAGGATCAGTTTCACAATCACTATAAACAGGAATCATGGAAAATCTCTGCTCTTCGTCATCTTCGCTGGGATATCCATCAAAATCTTTCTGTTCTTGGTCAGTATCCAACATCACTTCTTCATCATAAGCAGGGCTTCCAAGAACATCAGTTTTAAGGACCGGAATATCCTCTGCATTTTCTTCATAAGAGCGGCAAGCAAAATCTACCTCCAATCCCTCTATTCTTGCAGAAAAGGATTTTACCAGCTCCATTAACTCCTCCGAGGTATATCTTTTATTCTCACAGCTTTCACAAGAACGAACTATGTCCTGAATACCATCTCTATATTCCTCACAACAACTATGATGAATTAACTCATAGGAATAAAACTTTTGACATTGAGTATCGAAAGCTACATGAAACTCTCTCAGGGAGGAGATGCTAGTAGGGGGGAAGGATCGATACCACTCACGAGCATCCTCTTCTAATGAGAACATGAACATATTCATTAATACATCCTCATGATGTATCTCCCACTAATGCATGATTTCATGAAACTCACGGAGGTGCTCGGCAGGGTTGTCATCTCTGTGTTCTCTAAATATGGGCAAAAAATCAACCCACTGATCCACAATAGGAACAACATTTGGAAAACCATGAACAACAGAGAAATTAAAAGGATCAAACCTTCGAGCCAAGATTTTGTCCATTTCAAACCAGTGGAGTCTCCAATAGATTTCAAAATAATGGAGTCGCCATTGGATTCTTTAATCATGGTGTCTCCGGGTGAATGATCTGCAGTCTGAATGTGTCTGGTCTTTGTTCACCATCAAAGACTATATCTGATCATTATCATTCTCCCAGAGAATTTTTCAATCTGGGACAGCAGCTAAAACCTTCTTGAGAGAGATTTCCTTTCTGGATAATCTTATTTGGGTCAACTTTAGGTGTTGCTAGAGGCAGCTGTGGAGTAGACCTTGTGTGTTTGCCTCTGGAATCCACAATTGAAACATTGGAGTCGCCAGGTGCAATATATGCAATCTTCAATGGTACTGATTTCTGATGCACCTTTAGAATCATAGATTCTTTGTCGTTCTATCCCAGGGAAATGTCTTCAACTCGTTCCCCGACAATGATGCCATGAATGTTAGCACTGAAAGTCACCCTCAGATTGCGGGAGGATAAGCCCAGTACAAATGATAGTTTTTGGTGGATATTGGTTTTATATGAGTGGAGGTCAATGGACAAAACTCAATATATGAATGATGTTCAACATAGAAATGGGCAAGAAATGCATAGGGAAGTGAGGGCCACAACTAAATTCAGTCAGTGAATTGAGTTTAAGTGTGAGCAGAGGGAAGACTTAGTAAGAAAGGTGGAAAAGACTGTTATGGGCATCAGGCCTTCAAGCATCTTGGAGAAGAAAAACTCAGACTCAAGATCACTCTTAATCTCAAGCTTCAGACACTGAAATATGTCCAAACAACACAATCACAATAGCACAATCATCAAACCTACATCACCATGTAGCTACAACAACTCGACTGGATCCTCCATGCCCGAACCATTCATTGTAAGAGGGTAAAAGATCAAAAGGAAGCTCACTAAAACTGGTCATGATACCATTGCAATCAAACCTACATTACAACAACATAACAACCCTCAACTAGATCCTCCATGGCCGAGTGTTTTATCACAGTTTTTACAAAGAGATGAAAAGAGACTAACTTCTATTAATTTGAAAGTCTCAAATCCGATACATAACTAGAGAACAATTCTTGCATCAAAACATTACTAAATAGGGAGCTCTGCTCAACCAGTTGATGACCTTAACAAAATATTAAAACTAATTATTTATACTCAGAACAATTCGCCACTACTAGGAGTGTGACCAAGCTACTATAATCAAAGCTTTGCGTTGGTGACTTCTTCTGTCAGACTAAACATGCATCCCTTTGTCAGACACGAGCTCAGATCAGCATGGGCCTGCAGAAAAATCCATCCACAGGGGTACCTCGGACTGACAACTTTGATTTCCTCGACCGACTCCTCCATACTTTCTAATTACTAAGTGAGTCAAAGTTTCAACAACCCGACCTACCTTCCATTAACTGCTTTTCCTCAGATATTGAACGAGACCTGATGCTCAGGGGGGCAGCCACGTGCTTCTCTAGGATAGGATGCCATATAGACACAAGATTGTGGGGCCGTCAAAAGCGGTTTTTATTCAAATCGCTTTTGGGCCCGCAATCCATCACATTTCGCCACGTAGTCCTTTTGCATTACCATGGTTTCAATTGCAGGACCACTCAAGAAAATTATCGCCTGAGCATGTTGCATCCCTGCAATGAACTGTGGTCATAGATCTCATCCCAATCTGAAAGATGTACGCACCTACTAGATTTAGCACTACTGCCAAGCTTAACTGCCTGCCAACTTTAAAATCCGCCAAACTTTTCCCTAGGGGAGGGGGACGCTACTTTTGACGTTCAACAATAATACCTCCTGGAGGATGATCTGATGTGGAGGTTTGATGTCATCATGTTGATGCGTCATGAAAGAGAAGCGACATGTGTCACTAAGAAAGAAGCAAATAATATGCCCATGACTGCCTGGACTGAGTGGCACGTGTCATTGTTGGATAGGTGTCAGGTGTCAGGACCGATGAGTACGCCACACATCTACACTGATGAATGCCATGTACTCTCTTAAATCGACAACTGAGATCTCCTTTGGGTCTCTGGGCTATGGGAAAATGAAAACTCAAACTTATTTTTTCCTTGAAGCAAAACATTCGGAGTTAAGGATCCGACAATGTGTGGCCTCCAGAGATCGACAACTGAGATCCCTTCATGGCTCCGAGCTTCGGACTTCTCAATATTCAAACTTTATTTTCCCCAAGAAAATTCACCAGAGCTATGGATCTGTTGATGTGTGGCCCCACCGATGGATGGTCCAGATTCACTTCGGTCACTTCGGGACTTCGTGCTTTGGCCCTTCAGGAAATTCACACACTTCTTGTTTCAAGACTCCCAAAGCTCATTTCCCCAAACACTTGGATCGGATGCCACCTGTCCCCTTTAAGATCTATGACTCATCCTTGTTTCGGGACATCGGAATTTTCCCTTTGCTATACTTGGTGCAATTTTGATATTCTGAATACCCGTGAGCCACTGATCTAAACTCCACTTGGGATCTCCACCGTTGAAAATTGGACCTGCCTATTGGTTGCATTTCAAACCCGAAATAGACTTCCATGAAAGCTGCGCCTGGTGTCCATGGATGCGAACTGAGTGAACAAGGACTTGGATGACTTGCTGTGGGCTGGGGAAAACATAGAGAACGGTGACTGAAACAAAGGAGATGAGAATTCATCCTCGGAGAAAAATGGAGGGGCTTGGGGCCGAGGTTTATGCCAGGTAAGATATTTAAGGAAAAACAGGATGCACAAATGAACAAGGGAAAATAGAGAACGATTTACAAGCCAAAAGGGAAAAAACTTAAGATTTGGCCTGCGAAAAGGAGAGGGACAGAGCAAAAATACAAACTTAGGTACCAACAACAAACACATACGACTCCAGACAACATTATGTGATAACAAATTCATACAAGGAATGGTACCAATAGTTTACTCATCTTCCTTCCACGCACCTTAGTGATAACAAAGTGTGGCACCATAATAAAATTTTGTTCAAATAATAAAATGATCATATGTAGATTAAATTGACTAAACCTTACAGTAGATGTTGAAAGTAGAGAAAGACTACATTAGAGATTAGACACATAAGGCATAAGGTTCCATAAGTGTGCATGGATGTTACCCATGATTTTGGTCAATCTTGATGGTGTATTGATGATGGTGTACTCAGACTCCTCATAAGAACTTTCTCCTGAGAAAAGTGACTTTCATCTCTTCCCAGAAAACTTACTTTTGAAAAGAGTTCGCAAGTTGCTAATATCCTAGGGTGTGAGAATGACCCATTCTCGCAAGTTGCCTTTAGCTAGGGTGCGAACTTATCGCATTGTTGAGAACTTGCTCTCAAGCTTGGAAAAAGATGAAGTCTAGATGGTTCTAGAAGGGAATCTTCTAGAAGAATGGGTTGGCATTCGAATGGTTATCCTTTTACTGGTTCCCTGATATTGTGGGATCATTCTTATCCAAGTAACCATCTCATCCTCTCTTATATATTGATGGAATTCTCATGGAAAAGGTTAAGCAAGATTCATTGGATAATTGGTGAAAGAATTGTGTGAAGGACCTATCTTGAATAGGAGCTTGGAGACTCTAGCAAGTCTATCAAGAGGGATTTGATCTTCTTCATACAAAGATCGAGCAAGTGTGTGTGTTGGAGCCAAGAGCCACTAAAAGGAAGCTTGCGACATCAAGGCGATCAGGTTGTATCCTCTACTTTCGATTAATATGATACAGTGGCATGCCCTTTTCCCATAAAGTCATTCTCACTTTATTGTGTAATTCCTTGATCATACACATAAGTTGACAGTTGAATATATTTTTCTATCTTCACTTTGGTTGGTTTGTGTTGTCTTGGTCTTGACCTCATGAGAGCACCGGAGCGAAGTGGGAGAAACAGAGACCTTAGGAAGTGATACAAAGGTATGTTACTTGTTCTTCCCTACTAGCTAATTCAATGGTCAAAACTTAGGGAAAGAATCATGTCCTGTCCTATTTTGTTCTAGATCCAAGTGAATCTAGGAAAATCTGTTAGTGTCTGCACATACCAATTAGTCCGATAACAAAATTGGTGACTCCACTGGGGAGATAACCCGTTTTCTTTGTGGTTGTTGGTGTTTTTCCTTGGTCATTTTCTCTTGCCTTACCTTTCTCCATTCATATCAATCTTTGAGTCTTCAGGATACCCTGATAGACCCTATGGATCCAGAGGCCTCTTTAAAGTTTTTGTCTTTTTCCAAAAAATTGCTTAGTTTCAGACATTCTCGCACTGCACTCCACAGTATCCTGCAAGAATATATTGAGTTTGCACCTTGCTTTTAGGTCCAGTGCGAGGTTCTCGCACTCTTCTCAAAGCTGGCCTGCGAGAATGACCCATTCTCACACTGTGTAATATTGTTAGCCTGCGAACCCTCTTTTTCAAAATTTTGGCTTTGAGACTTTTGCATGATCATCTGCCCAGATCAGTATAGGTGCCTGAAAAGAGATTCTTGAACCATTGGTTGATGTTTTCTTGTCTTCGTTTTTGTGCACGAACAGTCTTAGGAAATCAAATGCTCTTCCTGTCACTTTTTTCTTGACTTTTCTCTGCAAAGATATACTCTCTGATTTTGGAATCTGAGTGTTCTTGTTTGGTTAAGAACTGACAATCAGTTGAAAGTTGAGCTTCTTTGTCTTCATCATTTTCTCATTATTTGAAAGATCATTTTTCTCATGCAATTGAAAAGACTATTTGTTCTGTTTGTTATTTTTGCTTCCATTGAAAGATTGGTTTGGTTTTTTGTCCATTGCTTGTTCATTAGTTTTTGGTTTTCTTCACTCTCACCATCATGGTGTAGGTCCTTTTTGAAAAGTGAACAACATTTTTCTTTCAAAAGAATTTTAGTCTTCGAAAGTATTGAAAATCAATTGTTGAAATTATTGAAAAAGAAACAATAGAGAATTGTTATTTTTGCGTGATTCATTGCAATTACATTTTTAAAGGAAATTGTGTATTGTAGTTCAAGGTTGATCCAGAAAACTTCTCTTTCCCTCCCTTACATAGGATTCATTGAACAAAAATTGATATATTTCATTCTTATCCATGCATCATTGGGTCAGAGTCTCATACAACATCAGTTTCATCTCTACTTCCTTTGAGTAACAACAACCCTTAATAATACTGCGCAATCATAAAATTTAACTAGTAACGCTTTTCTAGGGCTCTATTACACCAACATTTAGCTAGGCTAGCTCTTTGGAATAGGAAGAGAGTGTCAAATTTCATTTACAACATCTTGTCCTGGGAAGCCCTTCTCACACAAGGGTCAAACACGAGATCGCATTGATATTGACAGAGTTACTCACCCTGCTTTGTTGAGATTAGTGTAGAGATTTCACGTATTATGGGGATCACTTGGAGGTATACCCACAATGATGAGTGGAAGCCTTTTGAGTTGATTTCGGACTAGATACTGTGCCCTTGCGTGTGGATCAAACTGTCGACTGTCCCCCCAGGCTTTATTTTTGTCAGTGGTAACCTTAGCGGCCTATCTTTCTAGGGTCTTACACAAGGTGACTGTGAATGGGCAAGTCTTCACGGTACCTAGAATCGACATTGGCCAAACTCACTCAGGCTCCTTGGAGGGTATACCCACTATTATGTGTGGGAGCTTGCACCAGGGTGTAAGTCCGTTAAGCAGGTCATCAACGTAACTTTTCCACCCTAGCCCAGCCCCTTCTCGTCTCGTTGTTGCGACGTTGGATTTCATCACCAACTAGTGACTTCGGAATTAGAAGGTCTTGTTTGCTTGGTGTTGCTTCCTATATTTTTTTTACTAGCACGTGTTGTTTGTTTACCAAAGTTGACCATACAATTTTCTTCATAAGTTTGTCACTCGTTTACAATAGCTCCTCCACGTCGTTCACGTAGAATGTAGGATTTATCAACAAAGCATCTGGAAGGTTCTCAACCCTTGCCTACAAGTTCACCTGAGGGCTCTCCTTGGCAGAGTGAAGTCCAAGACGTTACCACGCCACAAGTGGAATGAACTGACTCTCTAGAACATTTCCAAATTATCAATACTTGAGAGGACTTTCGACTTCACCCCAATTCTGCGCGACCATTTATGCGACTGAATTATTCCAGAGACTTAGTTGTTGTGTCTTATGGATCACCGGTTGGACCCTTTCTAGGCATAGAAGGCCAAGATCCTTTTTGGTCTACGAGCATTTTTCGACGGGACCTTTTTGGTCCAGTCTCACCTATGATTTCCGAAATCATCTCACCTGTGATTTCTGAAATCTCTAGCCCAGAGACAGTACCATTTACTACCGCCTATTATTTTCCTGGTACGGACGCCCCGCGATCTGACCACATCTTGACCATCCCTATAGAAATGGCCCATCATACAGATACTACGAGTGTTCACACCGGGATTACCGTAGTTAGTCTCGCCCCCATCAACACACCGCGAATGCCCAACGTCACCCCAACACTACCACCTAGATACCGTGCGTTGAATGATTCCATTCCCACTCCTACACAAACCCCATCCGGATCTCCTAGTGGTCCCTCCTCTTCTGGGCACTCGCTTCCCATTTTTATTCCGACACTTCCTCAATTTCCTTTTGGAGGACCTTTCTCGTCCTCCACTGGCAGTCTTAATCCTAGTGTCACTATTCCATAATTCACACCAAATTACCAGATTCCCGTCAGTGGACAATTTCACCACGATGGTATGACTTAACCCCCTCTCAGCGGGCAAATTCCTATTGGAACGCAAATCCCAATTGGAACACAACCCCCAATTGGAACACTGCCCCCAATTGGAACACCACCTTCGATAGGAGGACCGACCCCACCTTATGGACAAAACATACCTCCATCCTTGGCCCAGTATTGGAATCATTTGATACAACATCCTCCTCAATCAACTCGGGGGCAACAGTTTTTGACTGCATCGGTGATACCTCCTAGTATAGGCCAACCATATCCCAGTACGTTCAATCCCATTTGGGGCTCGAATGCTCAAACTCACGTCCTTGTTCTAGGGTACAATACCATGATCTACTATCCTCTCCAACCACCACTGGATCTTCCTGGGTCTTCACATTATATGCAAACTGCTTATGCTCCTACTGGTTTGTCGACGGGGCTTCCTCCCCAAAGCCACCAGTACCCGCAGGTGAATCAATAGTTACCCTTTTTGGCCACTTTGGATCTTCTAGATTTGTCAAGGATTTTAAATGATCCAATTTGTCACTCTCCCCAATGGCCTGCTATACCAGCCAAACTACCATCAGACATCCCTAAATTCGATGGCAAAGAGGGAGAGGACCCGAACAATCACGTCATGACTTTTCACCTCTGGTGTTCATCCAAATCGTTGATGGATGGCTCTATTCGTTTACGTTTTTTTCAACGAACCCTCACAGGTTCTGCTGCAAAGTGGTATATACAATTACCATGAGGTTTCTTCGCTGACTTCAACACCCTAGCTATGGATTTCCTCACACACTACCAGTTACCAATTCATTATGAAATGGGGACCGATATTTTAAGTTCTTTCAAACAAAACAAATCCACTCATATATCCAATCACATTCATGAGTGGCGACAGATACGACGTCTCATCAAACTCGAAATCCCCGATCAGTTGCTGGCACAGTGGTTCACAAAATCATTTGTGAACGACAATGGTTGTGACATCACCATGGGTGGAGTAGTCACGGAAGAGCAGGCCATAAGTCGTGCTCAATACCTTGACCTCGTTTACTCACAAACATGTACCCTTTACGAATTACTACCTGACTTACCTCGTCCTTCCACTTCCGCCACTTCAACTACTCTAGGTGCTTCACATGCAGCCGACAGTGTGATTGGCACTTTCTAGGCCCAACCACATTCTGCCTCAAGCACCAACCCCAAACCTGCTTCTTCTAAAGTTCAAAATGCTCTGTCTCCTTCCCCTCCCACCAACAAGACTTCTGAGGTAAATGCAGTTCAATCTACCCCAGCCGGTAAAAAAAAATCCAAAAAGGGAAGGGGTAAGAATAAGGAGGAAAAAAATACTTCTCAAGCAGAGTGAACCAAAACTACACCTATTGATGATCGGGATAAGCGCAAACCTCGATACCCTTGTCTTATTTGTGGTGATGATCACTACACAAAGGATTGTCCATGATGCGCCGAGGTCACTAAGTTCCTTCAAGGAGCTCCAAAACCACCTGCACCGGTCGTTTTGTCACAACCCTTCCCGTCTCAACAACAGGCTTAGTTGGTCATTCATGACCAACCCTCATCTTCTACTACATCCTATCTATTTATGTGTACTGGAAATTCAAAGTAGAGCGACATTGCACTCACCACTCGAGACAAAGATTATTCTCCCTCTAAAGAGAAGGTTGATGACCTACCTCCTTCCTTGGTACAACCCTCTCCCGCGACTCCACCTACCAACGGTCCTCTTCATCTTGAACGACCGAGCCTCGACACAGTTCTTCGACCCCCCCCAAAGAGCGTCGTTCAAAAATCGGCTTTCAATCCACATGCTCGTGTTGCCCAGAACTACAACATTGTTGAAGATCTGGCCCAAGCACCTTCCGTGATGTCAACCCTCGAAGTCCTTCAAAGTTGTCCCACACAACGGAAGGCACTGTTGAAAGATATCGGTGGAATCGACCCGACGGATACGAATTTAATAATTTTTGACTTGAAAGATCACATTCCAAGGTTACCCCCTCAACTCACACTCCAGATCCAAGTGATTGTCTCTGGCAAAAACATTTGTCGAACCATTATCAATGAGGGTGCCTCAACGTGTGTTATGTCTCTTACTGTAATGTTCCTGACTTGGCTAGTCTGGGAAACGTTGCTAATGTGTGTGTAGGATCAAATATTTACAACATATAAATGATCATACAATTAATAAATGCGACAAAGGACCGCAAGTTTGTATTATGATATCTCTGTTGATTACAAAATGGCCGAATGCGGCTGAATACTGACAATACTCGACTAGATCAACATACAAAGGATCTTAGCCAGAATATAAATAAGCAACTGTGACTGAATAACAACACTCGTCTAGATCAAAAGACAAAAGGATCTTAGCCGGAATACAAATAAGCAACTAAAAGATAATACCCGGAATATGGGAGCACTGAAGAATGATGGAAGACCTGGATGATCTTCCCGGTGACTAGGGTGTGTCTTTCAACACCGAAATCATCCAACTAGTGTCTTCCTCCTGGAATACATTGAACTATCTCTCCTGAGATGTGCCTCTTCTCCTCAATGACAAGTCATAATCTGCATAATAATGAATTAGGTTGCTGACCCTTCCTTTATAGTTTTCCAAAACCCTAAATCATGCTGAAACCCTAAATCAGTGTTGAAACCCTAATTCACTGTTGACTTCTATTTTTAGCTCATAATGACTTAGAAGCATTGTTAACTCTTGTTAGCTCAATGTCACTTTCCGAATATAACACCTATGACTGGGGTGACCTCTAGTAAAGCATTGTTAACTCTTGTTAGCTCAATGTCACTTTCTGAATATAACACCTATGACTGGGGTGACCTCTAGTAAAGCGTTGTTAACTCTTGTTAGCTCAATGTCACTTTCTGAATATAACACCTGTGACTGGGGTGACCTTTAGTAAAGCGTTGTTGACTCTTGTTAGCTCAATGCCACTTTTCGAATATAACACCTGTGATTGGAGTGACCTCTAGTAACCCTATTTACCCCTCTTTGGCCCTGGCTATAGTCTAACGGGGTGGTTTAGACCATTAAGCCTCCTCTTTTGGAGCTCCTATTTGGAAAGGGACATTACACTTACTTGTTGGAAAGCCATTGGCTCTCCCTCTTTGAATGAGTCCCAGAACACTCTTAAAGCCTTTAACAGCTCCAGTTTTAAGCCCTATGGTGTCCTTCTTTCGTTGTCCATCATGTTAGAAGGAAAAATGGTCCAAGTTGAAGTGGAAGTCTTTGTCGCTCCCCTTGATTACAATCTTCTGCTTGGACGCAGTTGGATCGATTCCATGCGCGCAGTTGTGTCGACCCTTTTCCGTGTGGTACGTTTCCCACAACAAGGGAAGGTAGTCATTGTCGACCAATTAGCCTTGTTTAATTCCGATACCTGTAATGGAAATGTATCGTTCATCGCTAAAACCCCACCGGGTTATGAGAACATCGGTGTAGGCCTTCTAAAAGACTCTTCGTTAATGGGTACTTTCCTCATTCCACCGCTCGATATTCCACACTCATCCGTTGCTTCAATCAACATGATCTCCACCTCGATTCATGACATTTCTGCGTCTCACAACCCATGGATAGTACCTGACCCTGGAGATCATCTTCGTTACGACGATGAAATGCCATTAAGTCCGGTCAAATCCACCTATCAAGACATTCAATCGACAACCCCTTCTACCCCATCTCTTGGTGAGTTATCTCCAGATCCTTTCTGTTTCATTTTTCCCACGGACGAGATAATCATGTCTGTCATGGAGGATACCCCTTGGGACGATGGACATCATCGTTCCATCCTCTTTCTGGAGAAACATGCCATTGATAACTACCAACGGATCTCGACTCCTTTGATCATTGTTGTCATCTCAATCATTCCCAAGTCCGCACACGATGTGTTTTATGAAGGGAAATTAAGCAATATCTCGCCCACTTTTCCCCTCGACATATCCGTCAAAACTGGGATTGTCGAAAATGTCCATATCGGAGCTTCGTTTTCTTCTGATGAAATCGTCACCTATACATCCCTTTTCAAAGAGTTTCGTGACATCTTCGCCTGGAGCTACGAAGAACTGCTGGGTATCGACCCCAACATTGTGATACATGAGATCAAGACATACCCCGACCCTAAACCCATCCAGCAATGCCTTCGTCCAGTTCACCCCCGTAAAGCGGCTGCTATCAAGCTCGAAGTCGAGAAACTTCTCAAAGCCGGCTTTATTTACCCGACGGCTCTCACTGACTGGGTTTCTAATCTTGTCCCGATTGACAAGAAACAAGGCACAATTCGTGTATGCGTTGATTATAGGGATATCAACAAAGCTTGTCCCAAAGACAACTTTCCTACCCCTTTCGTCGATCAGATTTTCAACGATTGCACCAGAAGTGAAATCTTCTCTCTGATGGATGGTTTTTCCGAGTATAATCAAATCAACATTGTTCCCAAGGATCAACATAAGACTGCTTTTATTTGTCCTTGGGGTACTTTTGCCTATTGGAAACTCCCTTTCGGTCTCAAGAACGTTGGCGCCACTTTTCAACGCGCTATGTCTTATGCTTTCCATTATATAAAGCACATCGTTCAACCATATATGGACAATTTACCCGCTCACCAATGCACCGAGTCGATCATCCAACCCACCTCCGAGCCATTTTCGTCTGCTGTCGGTTCTACCATATCCGTTTGAATCCTCATAAGTGCATTTTCTGCGTGGAATCCGGTCGACTTCTCGATTTTATTGTTTCGCATCAAGGGATCCAGGTGGATCCTTTAAAGGTTGAGGTAATCCTTAATCTCCCTCCTCCTTCTACACTTCACCTGTTACAAAGTTTTCACAGGAAAGCAAACTTTCTTCGTCGTTTTATCCCAAATTATGCCTAGATAACTCATGGATTTACATGGCTTCTAAAAAAGGGGTATGAGTTCATATGGGATACCATCACCAACAACACTTTCAAAGCCTTGAAATTGTCCCTCACACGTGCTCTGCTTCTCTTCCCCCCCCCGATTACAGTCGCGATTATTTCCTCTACCTTGCTGCCTCGGATTACACCATTGGTATGGTTCTCATCCAAGAGGATGATGCTAACGATGAACATGTTATCTACTACTTGAGTCAAAGTCTAATGCCTACCAAAATCAAGTAATTACATGTCAAAAAACTGGCCTTGGCAGCCGTCCAAGCCGTCCAACGCTTCTGGCACTATATCCTCTCACGCAAAACTACAGTGATTTCTAACTGCAACCCTATGCAACACATTCTCACACGTCAATTGCTAGGGGGAAAATACTCCAAATGGATTTTGATACTCCAAGAGTTTGACTTGGAGTTCGAACGTGCCAAGTCCAAGAAGTCCTTAGTGTTTGCTGAGTTGATATGCGACTTTCCCTATTCTGAAACGGAAAATGTAGCAGCTGATTCATTACCAGATGAATCCCTTTTCCTCATCATCTCTGATGATCTTTGGTATGGTGATATCATCATATATCTCCAAACCTATACTTTCTGGCCAACGTTGTCTAGTACTTACCGACATCAAATACGCTACCAAGCTCGTCAATATATTATCCTCTGGGATACTCTTTATCGTCGGGGGATTGACTCTATTTTTCGATGCTACCTAACGTTCGACGAAGCCGAGAAAGCTCTGAATGATTGCCATTCTGGGGCCTGTGGTGGTCATATGTCTAGGTATGCTATTGCCCAGAAGATCTTACGAGCAGGGTATTTTTGGCCTTCTTTATTTAACAACTGCATCATTGCCGTTCAAAAATGCCATGCTTTCCAGACCTATAATAACAAGACACGGTCACATCCCGCTCCTCTTCATCCTGTGGTATCCGTTGGTCCCTTTGCGAAATGGGGCATCGATTTCATGACATGTCACCCTCACTCGGTCAGGGAGCATGGATACATTATTGTAGCCATTGATTACTTTACGAAATGGGATGAGGCGATGCCGACATTTGACAACACTGGAAAGACCGCAGCATTATTCATTTTTAATCACATCATAGCTCGTTTTGGTGTTCCCCAGGCTATCGTCACTGATCACGATAGCCACTTTAGAAACTTCATGATGTCCGAACTTACTGAAAAGTTGGGTCTTCGCCATGAAAAATCAACGCCCTATTACCCACAAGCCAATGGCCAAGTCGAAGCAATTAACAAAGTTCTCATAACTATGCTCCAACGAATGATAGGGATTCACAAAACAAGTTGGAACACAATGTTGTTTTTGGCATTGTGGGCTTACCGGACATCCATAAAGTCTTCTACTGGGTTTACACCTTTCCGGTTAGTCTATGGTTTGGAAGCCATTTTCCCGATTGAGCGAGATACCCTCTTTAAAACTAGTTGTTGAACTCCTACCAAACACTTCTGCTGAGGAAGAACGTCTATTGTATATTATGCGATTAGACGAAACTCGACGTGATGCTACCCTAGTCATAGAAGCTCAGAAAAAACATGTCAAGACCCAATACGACAAACATGTCAAGCCTCGCATTTTCTCCGAAGGAGATCTCGTTCTCCTCTATGAACAAGATCGAGATATGCTAGGAGCTGGAAAATTCGAAGCCATGTGGTGAGGTCCTTATATCGTTCGACGAGTTTTGGAAAAAGGGGCTTATGAGTTAGTATATTATGATGGTATCCCTTTGAGTGAACCCAGGAATGGGTTGTACTTGAAGAAGTACTATGCATAAAATCACCTGTGCACGAGTACTTGTATTTTTATTGTATCATACTTCTTGTGTGTTACTGTAGCTTGATTTTGTCGTTATCTGGTCTCTACCCTTATGTGACGTTGTGTTTGATTTCCAGATGTCGGAGTCTTCGCTACCCTATATTGGCTTCACTGATGGTGCTAGCAGTAGTACTCAGAACCTTGCTTCCGCTGCATGGGCAATTTATGACCCTACAAACGAACTTATCTCCTTACGAGGTGTGTGTCTCGGTCGTGCGACCAACAATATTGCAGAGTATAGCACCGTTTTCGAATTGTTGATTGATGTTATCTCGCTCGGAATCTGTCATTTGGTTGTGCGACTCGCTTCGCATCTTGTAGTACTACAGTTAAGTAATTTCTATACTATTCGAAGTCCTACTTTGTTACGGGTGTATTTGCGAATTCGCCTCTTGGAACGTTATTTTGATTATATTGAATATCAACATATTCCTAGATGTCTAAATACATTAACTGATGCATTGGATAACTATGTTTAGATAGACATTCGGATCATTTATAAATCAATCACATCCATTTTAACACAACACAAGATAAACCGGTAGAAGCCGTATGTATATATAACGATCAAAAGAGTTTTTACAAAAGGGTTTTGTCCGAAGACCAAAATGTCAAAATCTGAAGCTCAGAGCTTCTACAAAGTAACGTCATGGATGACGTTTGTTAGAACTTGGTAAATTTCCTAGAGGTTGACAACAGAATAAATCTACTAAGGTAACTTTATCAACCGCTTTTGAAGCTGGGATCTAGCCTTTCCAACTTCAGAGAGGGATCTCTCTATATAATTTAGCTATGGTTCAAATTGTAAATATTAGGCTAGGTAAATAAATAGGTCTTCTTTTGTTGTCACAGGGTTTGTAGAGTTGGTTGAAACAATCTACACATAAATTGGGCTATGGGGTCTGTGTCTTGAATAAAATATGAAATCCAAACCAGAAACGCAAAGGGAAACTTTCACAAGGCGAGATAATATAATCACTGGATTCTTCATTAGCATAAATGATGAATAGCAGAAAAGATGAGAAAGATAATTTCAACAAACAAGCAGTTAAGAATTTCTCTATTGAAAACACCAGAAGATAAAACACTAAAAATTTTCGAGTCATAAACAGGGTATACGAGATAAATCCTGCAGCTTTCGTTACTTCTAAAGATTAGGTTCAGAAAACAATATGATAACAAAGCGAGAATAACATTCAACTTAGAGAGAAAAACATCACCAGTGAATACACACAAGAATCCTGTAAAAGTGCCTCCTTTTTATTAATGGAAGATATCTTAAAAAAATGGTATAAAGGTTTACGTGTCACCTCAGTGCTTGACCTTTCCGTATTCCACAGGATTTTTCTAGACAGATGGGAGGTAAAGAAAAATCCTCTCCAAATCTTGTCAGAATACGAAAATATTAGAAGAAATCAAGGTGAGACAGTACAAGATTACTGCATTTGTTTCAATAACCTGTACAACGCAATCCCAGCTAAAATCAAACCACCACAGGGTTTGGCATTGATAAAATTCCCTGATGGTTTTGAAACTGACATGTCATACCAACTAAGGGAAAGAAATTCTACCACCCTAGAAGATATGCAGAAAAGTGCAATAAGTGTGGAAGCCAATTTGTTGGAAAAAAGGGCACGTCAGAGGTTAGAGAGGAGAGTCACAATTAAAGAAGAACCTTCCACATCAAACTCAGATTCCAAATTGGATTCTTTGGCCAAAGCAATGTAAAGAATGATGGAAAGACTTACTGTGTCAGAAAAAAATCCTCCAAGAGAAAACCCACCTGTTCCTCAAGTTCGAAATCCTAACTTCAGGAGAAACCCTCCTCAAATCAGACAGAGAGATCTTAGGGATCAAAGAGAGTAGAGAGGTCTGGATCAGTAGATCAGACCTCCCCTACAAGAAAACTATGTTGATGAAGGGGAGGAAGTGATTGAGGAACTAGAGGATACTCACATAAATCTCATGGGCATTCACGATAACGAAGCTATTTTCCTTACCCAAGAAGAGCAAGAACTTTTTCTTCTCAATCAAACAAAAGTAAGTGAAGAAGTTGAAGATGCAGAATAGTAGGCATTCGAAAATGCCATTTTGGAGGTACACCGACAGTATAATCTATGGAGTAAAGAGACAGAAGGAATTTCCCCAAAAAACACGATTGAAACAAAGAAGGCGACCGAAACCAAGAAGGCCTCTGAGCCATCTTTCGAGAAGATTCCTAAAAAGAGCACTACCAAAGTTCCCTCAAAGAAAAACCTTACTATTCTGAAAAGATCGTCACAGCCCAAGTTTTCACCTATTAATCCACCAAGTACTTCTAGCCAAAAGAGTGTGGTGGACAAACCAAAATTGATGAGCCAAGGCAGAGCTCCTACACCTTTCAGCCTAGAGGGGGAACTGGCCAAAGTAAAAATTCCCATTCCACTTTCCGAGTTGATGAACAAAGATGTTTATCGCTCATAGGTGACTAAAGCACTGACCATTGAACCTGACATAGGCATGAAGGCCTTAACCATTGGATCAACAAATCATTCAGATACCGTGAACCTTACAGCTGATCAACATGAACTTCTGTTTGGACCTGAAGTAGATGGTCGATACAATAATGGTGATGTCACTCCTTTTTACATCAGTTTAAACATACATGACCTAATATTGCATAACGCTATGCTGGATTCAGGTGCTTCCCACAATCTGATGCCTAAAGCAGTGATGGAGAAACTGGGACTGGAGGTCACCAGACCTTACAAGGATTTACACTCATTTGACTCTAGTAAAGTTAGATGTATTGGTTTGATCAAGGACCTATGTATCACCCTGGTTTAGATTCCTGCAAAGAGCATGTTAATGGATGTGGTTGTTGCCGACATCCCTCCAAAGTATGGGATGTTGCTATCCCGGTCTTCGGGGGCTAAGTTGAGAGGTACCCTACAGCTAGATATGTCTTATGCCACTATCCCAATTTTCGGGCAACAAAGAAGGCTATACAGAGAAACATTGATGAAATACATGGTCAGTATCCAGGAAAAACCACACAACTATCCTCTTTACTCCGCGCATTCTAACCTAGATTCTTTTATCCTGTATAACGATGGTGAAACGGAAGAGCAAAACCCTCAGCTGGGAGAAGATACATCTAGTCAGGATGAAGGCCAAGAAACCATTGAGGTAGCAAGGAAGAAAAACGTGATAACTGAAGAGCTACTGGCTGATTTTTGGAGCATGGATTTTGATGGCGCAGTAAGCAAAGAAGGAGCAGGAGCAGGAGTTTGGCTACATAATCACAGAAACAGGTATTCAGAAAACCATTCTTACAAATTAAATTTCCAATGCACTAACAATATTCCCGAGTATGAAGCCTTGATGCTTGGTCTGAATCTTTTGAAAAGAGTTGGTGCTAAACAGATTATGGTAAGGGGCGATTCTGATTTGATAATCAAGAAAATCAAAGGTGAGTACGCCATGAAACACCCATGTCTTAGAGCTTATAGGAATGATGTCCTTGATGCCCTTAGATGTTTCTCTGAAGTGGACTTGCAGATAATGTCGAGGGGACAAAACATTTTGGCGGACGGATTGGAAACATCAGCAGCCACGTGTAAGATTCCTTTCCACTCGACTCCCCCATACACGGTAGAGGTGAAATGCAGACCAACCATCCCCCGACAATATCAGGTACTGGCAAGTGTTTGGTAATGACGATCAAATTGAAGACTTTTTTCAGTGTAAAAATGATTTTGAATGTACAAATATAGATTTAGAGAACGAGAATGAAAATGTAAATAGATCTGATTTTGAAATTGATAGTGTAAATAGTGTAGATTCAGGAGAGTTAGGCGATGACGAAATGGATGCTGATATTTTACATTTGAAAACTAATGTTTTGCCTAGGGGTCTAGTTCCTTTAGAGGACTTGTTTGATTTTAACGATGTAGCCAAAAAACCAAAAATTGAAGCCAATGGACAAGAGGTAGAAGACTGTAATATAGAGACGGAGGAGAAACCTAGGATAGTCAAATTGTCCAAATCACTGCCCCCTAAGAAAAAACTCAAATACCTTGAGCTGTTCAAAGAATATTCAGATGTCTTTGCCTGGGGTTATGAGGATTTGAAATCTTACGATACCAGCATCATACAACACAGGATTCCAATAAAGGAAGACCAAAAACCGTTCAGACATAAACTTAGGAGGATAAATCCCAAGTTACTCCCTCTGATAGAACAGGAAATCAAAAAAATGTACGATGCCAAAATCATAGTCCCATTGCGTTTTTCCAAATGGGTCTCTAATTTGGTCCCTATGCGTAAGAAATCTGGGGAAATCAAACTTTGCATAGATTTTTGAAATCTAAATAAGGTCTCCCTGAAGGACAACTACCCCTTGCCCAAAATGGACCATATCCTACAAAGGGTGGTCGGATCCAGTTGAATCTCTTTACTAGACGGGTTCTCGGGTTATAATCAGGTCCTAGTTCACCCGGATGACCAAGAAAAAACCGCTTTCACCACACCATGGGGCACTTTCATGTATGTGAGAATGCCTTTTGGTTTGATGAACGTTGGAGCCACTTTCTAGAGAGTGATGGATATCGCCTTTGTGGAAGAATCGGGTAAGTTTATTGTCATCTATTTGGATGATGTAACTGTGTTTTCCTGATCTGATGACGAACACTTGCGACACCTACGACGAGTCTTCAAGAAATGTAGAAGGTTTGGGATTTCTTTAAATCCTAAGAAGATCATTTTCAGACTAGAGGAAGGCAAACTGCTAGGACACATCATCTCCAATGATGGAATCAAAATAGACCCTAGCATAATCGAGGCCATACAAAAATTAGAACACCCGAGAAACATCAAACAATTACAGTCTTTTATTGGGAAAATAAACTCTCTACGAAGATTCATTCCCAATCTGGCATAACTCCTCAGAAACATTACAAATATGCTAAAGAAGGATGTGAAAATAAAATGGGATGTTGAGTCCAGACATTCTTTCGAACAAGTCAAACGAGCACTCACAGAGGCCCCTGTCTTAATCAGTCCTGATTTTACCAAGGATTTCTATCTTTTTTCTTTCGCTTTCGAACATACTATAGCAGCTGTATTACTACAAAAGAATAGCAAAGGGTATGAACAGCCCATAAATTTCTTTAGTAAAGCGTTAAGAGACGATGCTCTGAATTACAAGATAATGGAGAAACAAGCTTTTTCCTTGGTAAAAGCTATAAAAGATTTTAGGGTCTACATTCTTCATTCTCATACCATTGCATATGTTCTGAATGCGGTAGTAAAAGACATTTTGACCCAGGACAATCCGGATGGAGGAAGGGGAAAATGGATTGTTGTCATTTTAGAATACGACATAGAGATTAAGCCTACAAAACTAATCAAAGGTCAAGGCCTTGCTAAATTAATGGTTGAATCTAATTTCCATGCTCTTTACATTAATTTTGTAGTTGCAGCAGATGAACAGGGCGAGATGGCGACTCCAAGCATGGGAGAGGTATTTCTCAACTCTCCATGGTACACAGACCTTATATTCGTTTTGCAAAATTTACAAGCTCCCCTTGGTTTGACTAAGACTAAAGCTAGATTTTTGAAGTTGAAAGCCTTAAAGTTCTGTATTCTAGAAGGCAATCTGTATTAGAAAGATCCTGGAGGTATTCTATTAAATTGTTTATTGAAAGATGAAGCTGACAAAGTGTTACAAGAATTTCATGCACGAGAATGTGGTGGCCATCTGAACTGAAAAATCACAGCCAACAAAATCCTCAGAGCTAGTTTCTATTGGCCCACCCTATTCGTTGATGTACATCGTACAGTGACGGCATGTCATCAATGTTAGTTGTTTGAAGGCAAAAGAAAACTCCTCCCTCTACCTCTGAAACTGATCTCAGTTGAGGCCCCTTTCCAGCAATGGGGATTGGACTTCATTGGAGAAATACACCCCCCTTCTTCAGGCCAGAACCGGTGGATTCTCAATGACACCGATTATTTTACCAAATGGATCGAAGCAGTACCAAGAAGGAAAGCCACTAACTCTTTTATTATCAAATTCCTTGAAAATAATATCTTGTCTTGCTTTGGATGTCCTAGAAAGATTATTATTGACAATGCAGCTACTTTCCGGTCGAAGAAACTCATAGATTTCTGCAACCAGTATGACATTGGTTTGGGACATTCCACATCTTACTACCCTCAAGGGAATGGGCTGGCGGAATATTCAAACAAAACCCTGGTGAAGATCATCAAAAAAACATTGCAGGAAAACAAGAAATCGTGGCATAACAAGTTGGTGTTCGCATTATGGGTTGACAGACTGACCACCAAGAGGTCAATTGGTATGTCACCATACCAGTTGGTCTATGGCACAGAAGCAGTTTTCCCCACTTCCTTAGGAGTCCCTGTCATGAAGTTGCTTCAAGAGGTACAAGCTGAGCTAAATGACTCACAGAGAATGATCAACCAGATGATCCATTTGCAGCAGTCTAGGGAAGACGTTTTCAACAAGACTCAGGTAATCCAAGAAAGCATCAAGAATATTTTTGACAAAAGAACCAAGGAATATGATTTTGAGCTAGGAGATTTGGTGCTGAGATGGGACGCCAGAAATGAAGACAAGGGAAAACATGGAAAAATTTACAGTCTGTGGAGAGGACCATACATGATTCAAGCATTAAGGGGAAACAACACTTTCTTGCTAAACAACGTTGATGGGACAGAGTTTCCAGGAGGACCTGTAAATGGAAAAATGCTGAAGCATTATGTGCCACCTCAGTAGAGACTCAAGTTTCACTCTCCATTTTACATACCATTTTTATTTTTCACCTACATTTTCTGAGTGAATAACATTAGTCAGTTGGTTGAAGCCTGAAGAGAAGGCCCTAAGCCGCTGACCACATGTTCTTCCAATTTTTGAGAATAAAACCAATCAATCAATGAAGGCTACAAGGCAGAAATTTTCAAAATGACAGGAACCAGGATTCTTGGCACTTCACAGGGCAAGTACCATCCCCAGGTGGAGCCGTTGTTATCACCCTATAAGTTATAGGATCAACTGGTGACTGGGATATTATCTATCTCTAGTATTTTTTGTTGACAAATGATTTTTCATTCTGCAAATAAAAAGAAAGAGAAAAAAGAAAAGAAAAGAAAGAGAAAAAGAAAAGAAAAGAAAAGAGGGCATAAAAAATTGGAATAAAAGCCCCATGCAAATAATAGTAACTTGGTCCATACCTTTCAAGAATGGCTAAGTTCTTTTTAAATTGATGTTGATAGGGTAGTGAATGAGTTTGGATAAACAGTTTAATCTTAGCCAAAGTGTCTAGGTTATATTAGTGAATAAATCTGGCCAGATTGTCTAATCTTGGTCAGATAGCCCCAGGGTAGAGTAATTTCTTAACCCAGCAGTCTAATCTGGGTTAATTGTCATAGGAAGCTAGGTTAGAATATAGGCTAGTTTCTTCGTTGCTACATTTCAATGAGAACTAGTTTGATGTAAGTGTTGTGCCATGTTTCAGATGTTTAAAAATGGTGTTGGTCAAGCCTCATGGTGGTGTCCACTTGAAAAACCTTGGAAAAACCCATAAAATGCATTTATCCTAAGTTTTCCCCAGCGCATGTGTTTTCCGCTCCCCACTTATGCTCCTTGCACATATCAATGGTCCTGATTGTGGCACCCAGATCTACGGTGAAAATATTTTTCCGAACCCCCCCCCCCCCCGACCGTTCTACCTTTAACCGGGGGGGGGTCCGGAATTGCTGATAAGACCCACGCGCATCTGGACGACCCAGGATCGAGTGTGCAGATCTACGGTCAAAATTGGATTCCGGACCCCCCCATCCATTCTGACTTTAATGGAGGGGGGGGGGGCGGAATGAGTGATAAAAAGCGCAAAAAGATCTGCGGCCATGAAACAAGCGCTCAGATCAATGGCTCAAAATGTTTTTCAGACCCCCCCGACTGATCTGCTTTTAACCGAGGGGGGGGGTCCGGAATGGAATCTTCTCTTTGACGGTCCCCTCTTTATACGTGGCATCAATTCAATGGTCTTGAGTTCCATCACCACCTACTGTTTGGCATGCATTCATCACATCTTGATGTCACTGTCCACCTTTCTGAAAAGGCTCATGTCCCATAAACTTGTGTCAGTTCTTTCCCCTCAGTCGCTCGCAGAAAGCCCCATCACCATGACTTTTATCCCAATCGATCGTCACCACATCACTTGTTTTTATTCCCTCAGTTATCGTCACCTGCCATATCACATCCTAGATGATCTATTGGCCATTTATTACTGGATAACCTATCCGTTATCTAGCTGACCTGTCTCCCGCACCCAACGGACACCCGTTTACTCAAAACTACCCTCATTCTCCCTTTCTCACCATTTACCACTCATCACACCAGAGAGTTTTTTACATCGTTGACTCCTCCGTTACACTCAGTTGCCCTCATCCACAGTCAGTCTCCCCCACTAACGTTGTTTGTCTTGCAGGTATTGATTGTAGAAATGGCGCCAAAGTCCAAACAAGCACAAGGAGAGGAGAATTTGTTTCTCCCACCTCTTGTCAACCTTGACAGGATTCCACTGGTCGAAAAAGATCGATTAATCATAGATACAAAGTGTGAATTTGATTTCACAGACCTTCAGTCGTGGCTCAAGGAGGTCTTCCTAGACCAGAGCGATGAAATTGGACTCTGAGAGTCCAATTTACCCCTTTACCTCTTCCCTCAAATTCATCCTTTTCCAGAGTTTTCCCTCAAGTGCCAAGATCACTACATTCCCAAGAAAAGAGTCGTCATCTCCTCATCCAGTGAGATCCTTTTCCTCATCACGCCTGAATCCATAGACCAGATGATGCAAATCCCCCGAGCCGATTCTGCGTCACCTTTCAATCTGGAAATTCTTACAGAATTATACCAGAAAATGACATTTCCCCAAAGAGCTCAAATATTCGAGCTTTTCCTTCCCCCATCCACTCAATTCCCCTCCACAAATCCTCCTTACCCTTCTTCAATGTTCTCGACTAAAGAAAACCAGATCATCTCATCCCTTTATGCTTTGTTAGGATACTATTCCGATCAGTGGGTAGATGAACCCATTCTGGGCTTTCTATCCATCTTCTCTACCGATGAAAAGCCCACCACCCAGTTTGATTTCAGTACTTTCCTGGCAGACAATATTCACGAACAGTTCGTGAATTTTTCCACAGAAGGCATGTTTAGATACTCTTCCATACTGGCCTACTTGTTCGTCTTCTTCCAAGCGGACAAATTCATGTTTTCCATGCAGAAGATGGATGGAGATGGTAGACCCCAGGCAGTGACAGCATGGACCTCCTTGCTCAAGCACAACTCCACAGAGTTTAGTTTCAAGGAGTTCATTGATCAGTTCTACCACCCTATGGTAAGTATGCTAGGCAGTAGGCCCGAGCCTTAGATAAATGACCAATTTCAGAGGATCCTGCACCTCTTGGACCAAACAAAGACAGGTGATTGGTATTTATACCAGGATTACACCGAGATCAGAGTATACGGGTGCGAGCTGGCGCCGTATAAGCTGCCCAAGTATCTGTCTATCAATATTTTTGCTTTGGAATATATAAGGTAGATAATAAATTCCGATGATATCCATTTTGTGTCACTTAAGAAAAAGCAGCAGCTTAGAATCAAGGGGCAAATTGGCTCCTTCGTCTGCAACAATCATGGCGCTAGGAAGGAAGTAGACATGATGCTGAGGGAAATGAAGTTCTCCATGAGCTTCCCCTGGCATTACGATCCATGTGGGATCATCTCAGAGATGAGGGTGAAGAACAAAAACATCTCATATGTCCATGAGTCCAGGCCTAAAGTGGAGAAGTTCGCAAATCAAACAGCCTAGAAGCCTAACACATTGGTCGAAGTACAGCAGCAGGATTCCCTGGCCACTGTATCTCAAATAGCCATGCCACAGGTCCTGAAGGAAAAAAGGACTCGACAAGATTTATCTCCACCTATCACGGAGGTATCATCTGAAGAGTTCCAGCTGCATACTAAGAGGCCTAAGACTATGCCAGTTCCTGGCCTGACCGGAGAAAAGGAAGCCCCATCTACAATGGTGACCAAGGTTGACAGGCCACCCTTCAGTTCAAGCCTGCATAAGGTCATAACCTCAGCAGTGCCGAGAAAATCTATAGATTCTCCATTGACCACCTAGCCAGGAAAGGTGGGACCGAAGCTGAGTATCTTTGAGAAGTATGAGATAATCAAGAAAAGGAACCAGAGCCTAACCATCAGTGCCTGTGCCCAGTTCTGGAAACAGACGTCGACTGCGTAACATAGGTTGCTATCGATGTTCGACACCGAGAATGGAAGAATGCATATGGCATTCCTCCAGGCACAGGTACCAGATCCAAATTTGATCACTGAATACAAGAGGGCCACATTTGAATTCCAGACGAAGGACGTGCATCCGACCGATCAGATAAATCTGCATAAGCAGACAGGGGAAATGGTTTTTTACGCGCTAGCGCATGCTTCCACTTCTGCATCTAAACTGCAAGTGTCCCTGAACAATGTTCAAACACAATTGAAGCTAGAGAAGATATCGTCGTTTGCCACGGACAAAAGAATAAAGACTCTGGAGTAAATTGTCCTCAAGATCGGTTACGATCCTTCGAACGTAAAATCAGCTGAGGAAATGATCAAGAAGAAGAATGATGACATAGCTTCCTTGAGGAAACAATTGAAGCTCTCGCCCACAGAGGACTCGTAGGCGAAGGAGATAGCAGATAAAGAAGGAGAGAAAGATGAAATGCTCAAGCTGCTCATGGAGCAGAATGCACAGCTTAAGGAAATGGAAGCTGAGATGGAGAAGCTATTAAAAGAGAAAGAGCAACTGAAGCCAATGGAAGTCATTCCATTGAGTTCTATTCCAATTTCAGGAGTGGGCACAGCATCAGTGACAGAAGTCACATCCGCGACTCCATTGACATCCCTAGAGAAGATATCCGACCTAGCTAAGTCTATGGAAAAGATGAACCTGCAGGAAACAGAGATCAGCATGCTCAAAAAGGAGATTGAGAACCTTCAGGAACTCAAATCTTCCTTTCAGACCAGACTCTCCAAGGAAAAGCAGGTGACAGAGCAGCTCAAACAGGAGTTACAGCAACTTCGGAAGCAAACAGTGGCAGGAAAGACTTTGGTCGAGGTTAAATAAAGTGTATGGACAGACATCACCAAGTCCATGAATGAGATATGGCCCATGATATAGATAATGTTTGAACAGAACGAATTGGTGCAGAGAAGCAAGCAGGCCATTAAGAAGATCAAATCGGAATTGGGAGAGATGCCAACATAGGCGAACGAGATCATCAAGTTCCTCAATTCTAAGACCAGGGAAGAGCTGGAAGAGCTGAAAATTGAAGACAGAACAGAGACCATCCTTGAGGTCAAAAGAGTTTTGACCAAGAGAGGATTAATGCTTCAGCTGGAAGAAAAGGTTCAGACCATGGACCTAGGGGTACAAAGATTCTTTAGTAAGATTGAGGCTCTCCAGAAGAAAGGTCTTCCTGGTCTTAATGTAATCAATGAAAAATTGATGACACTCCTAGACTACAAGAAGAGATTGGCCGATGTGGCTAAGGACAGTTCAAAGTTTGCAGGAATTCAAGGGAGCATCACTGGCAAGGCATTCCTAGATGCCCTTTAGTGGGACATCAATATCCAACACAAGATTCGATACATCTTCCTCACCAAACCTACCTTCTCCAAGTACACAGAAATGGACGAAGTGTATCGAAGGCTACTCAAAGTCAACGTGCCCAGTCATCTCCGATGGGAGGAACTTTGTGATCTGATCGAGTAGCAGATGAGCTGTCCCAGTCCATTCAGTTGTCCAGTCAGATGAAGTCGTACAGAGGCTTCATCAACATTCCACCCAGAAATCAGCGTGCAGTTACACCACATCATCAAGCAGTTCCTAGATTTCAGAAATTTTTTAAGTTAGTTAGGCTAAAAATAGTTTTAGCACATCCTGGTCATTAATGACAGGATCATTTGTAATTTGAGTTATAAATACTTCACCTTTAAAAGTATTGAGTGATGTTGATATTCACACCCTGACGCTATCAGACTGTAATATTTTTGAAGAGATCTTCCATTAATAAAAAGGAGGCACTTTTAAAGGATTCTTGCGTGTATTCACTGGTGATGTTTTTCTCTCTAAGTTGAATGTTATTCTCGCTTTGTTAACATATTGTTTTCTGAACCTAATCTTTAGAAGTAACGAAAGCTGCAGGATTTATCTCATATACCCTATTTCTGACTCGAAAGATTTTAGTGTTTTATCTTCTGGTGTTTTCAATAGATAAATTCTTAACTACTTCTTTGTTGAAATTATCTTTATCATCTTTTCTGCTATTCATCATTTACGCTACTGAAGAATCCAGTGATTATATTATCTCGCCCTGTGAAAGTTTCCCTTTGCGTTTCTGGTTTGGATTTCATATTTTATTCAAGACACAGACCCCATAGCCCAATGGATGTGTAGACTATTTCAACCAACTCTACAAACCCTGTGACAACAAAAGCAGACCTATTTATTTACCTAGCCTAATATTTACAATTTGAACCATAGCTAAATTATATAGAGAGATCCCTCTCTGAAGTTGGAAGGTCTAGATCCCAGCTTCAAAAGTGGTTGGATAAAGTTACCTTAGTATATTTCTTCTGTTGTCAACCTTTAGGAAATTTACCAAGTGCTAACAACGTTCACGGTAACACATGACTGTCCGGGAAACCCTACAAAGCAGTCGACCAATGGACTCTGACACTCCTACTGTATGACGCTGATAATGTCGTGGAACCTCTCCAAGAGGCATGTCTGGAATATCTGTTGTCAAACCCTCTAGGTTTTGTTCCACCACTTCATAATCCTCGACGTCCCATCATGGCACTGGCGCTACCTCTCCTCACCGCTGAATAGGATAAGTACCAGAAGGTCGGTAAGGCCCCACATCTGTGTCATCAAAAATGAATTTTGTATTTAGTCTTTGGACGAACATATAAAAACATTTGCATATGACAAAATTCACAAAAACATTTAAAAAGAAAAAAATATGTACTTCTTACCAAGTTCCCCCCACTGAGCACCCTTAGGCAGGACCAAGTCTATATCTCCTCGGAAATCCAACCCAGCATAAGCATAATCGTCGACCATCAACATCTGTGGTCGCAACCAGTCAAAGAAGGTATCATCATATTTGATAATTGGTCCCACTATGTGCCGGGCCATGAGCTGACACCATCTCAGCATTCTTGGATCTGTTGGGGCCAGTAAATCCCACTCAACCTGTATCCTCAGTAATGGAACCCTCTCGAGAAATAAGGACACCAACAAAGACCCGTACCCGAATTTCTTCAGGTCACCTCGCCTGCATTTGGTCAACTGCCTTTTCATGCTACGAAGCACTACATCTACCCAGTTCAAAACCCGAGGCTCGGTACACTCTATGGTATATTGAAAGTAGCTCTGAAGAGACATGTGAGGAGCAGAGCTCCTAGCCATATGAGCAATGGTGAACAAAATAGTGCGGAGGGTCAAATCCCACATTCCCCAAATGGCAACTTTCCCTTTGCTCCTCTCTGCCTCTGGAACATAGTGTAAGCAGCAGTACTCACTCATGGGAAACCCACCACCTCTGCTACCATTCAGGCTCACATGGTACCCATGCCGTGACAGTCTTGTCAAGAAGTAAATGTCCTCAATATCCAAGGACAATGTGTGGACCCCTACATGGAATACTTGCTGATCAGGATCCCACATATGCACAAGGTACTCCAATAATCTAACTTGGGCTCTCATGCCCGGGATACGAAAGTACTTCAGAAGACCACAGTTTCGCAAAGCGTCAATGGTATGCAGATGATTTCTGGCAATGACATTATCTTCTTCGTGCTCCCTTTCGCGCCATTCCAGAACCATTGTGATGGCCAAATACCTGCATAAGAAGCACAAGAAAAAGATTAGTAACTCTATTCACAATTTGGTATCTTTTCATTGAGCAAATTTTTTAAAAAAATTTATACTTTGCAGTTCTCGCAGGTGCCCTTTAGGCACAGTGTGAGGTTCTCGCAGGTGCCTTTGGGCTCACCTACGAGAATAACCCATTCTCGCAGGTCCCGTGTAGTTCACCTGTGAGAATGGCTGAGCGCCATAATAACCCCCAAAACAAACTCAAAACGGTGGTTTTTGCCAATGAAAATGAAAAATTAAACCATGAAAAAGTAGAAGACAAAGAGCCTACCTCACTATTGCTGACGGTTCGTCGAATGGATGCTCGTAACTCCCACAATCTGACGTCAAATTTCAAGGGTAAAAGAGGGGTTTTTGGGCTCAAATAGTGGTAAAGTTAAAATGATATGGTAAAAAGAGTTTTTACTCCTTTATATTCACTTTTACCATGTTATTGAATTTTTATAATTATTTATTTATTAAAACCTAATCCCTAATGCCCTTTTGAGTGCAAATTTTGTAGGCGTAACGACTTTGATGTTCATATACATGGATGCGGACATATTTTTCCTCTTCATCGCATGTTTTGATTTTTTTTTTATGGTTTTTGTATAAAATCTCGAGCTTGGTCTTTGTCCGTTCTCACGCTCGAAAATACATGAGAACGCGATCGAGCATACTTTTATCACTTTTTCGGGCTCGACATGGTTATACGAAAAAGGAACCCCCCTGGAGTCCTCTTTAAGCTCTTTTCAGACTCTCTAAACATGAAAAGATAGCCGAGCGACCTTGCTATTTTCACGCTCGATAAAGTATTTGAAGAAAGCGTCTGTTGGGCGATAATTTATC